>PTEX01000003.1:126679-156384 GCA_003342815.1 Eudromia elegans | reverse complement strand
TTTTTTTTTTTTTTTTTTTTTTTTTTTTTTTTTTATTCAGTGCTACTAATGCAAACTTGATATCTTTTCTGATTACATATATCTGAAGGAATTTTTAATATCTCTATCCCATTATGTCTTCAAAGAACTGAACAGAGAAGCGCTACAAGCCAAACTCCTTATAGCCAGAATCAAAGATCAGACAGTAGTGATTTTACACAGGTGTAAGCTAATTCCAACAAACTAAGCTTACAGTGTATTGTATCTGTGGGACAACAGAGATGAGATTTTTAAGTATAAATCTAATTTTAGTTCTCTGCACCTCAGAAATGCTATGTCACTGGCAGTTGGCACCCAAATTATGGATCACTAAGTTAAAGGGCACCAGTAGCACCATTGCCACTACTCTTCTGCAAAGAGGAAGAATCTCACTGAGCTTGTAACAAAGAYGGTTACTGTGAAGGGAAAGTTCTATATAAATGAGTATTGGCTATGAGGAACCCAGCTCTGAACAAAGAGACCTYGATTTTTGTTTTCAGAAGATAGGCTTAAGAGTACCATATATAAAGTGTACCATCGCACAGAAAGTCAACCTGATATTCACWGGTTTCTGAATATTTATTAAGCTGACAGTTGAGAATCCTGCTAGTAGAACTCTCATTTTACTGTTTATGTTGRCATGTGAGTAAACAGCTGATTTTTCTGTAATGTTCACACGTGTCTATTCCTGAGAACAGGCTCAGGCTCTCTAGGACAGGGGTGAATGTTTCCTGCTGTCGCAGGTTGTACCAAGGGGATTTTCTTTAGATTCTAGTCTCTATGAATAAGTTAATTCATCCAGCTCTTAATAAGGTTGATTATCCAGGACAGCTCTGACCCTAATACTCCCAGCAGCCCTGCTTAATTTCATAGATCCAAAGAGTGATTTATATTTGTTCTGAAATTAAATCAGAATCTTATACTGAACATTTAGGAAACTACGTATCTTTATAGCTAAGAAAACTTTTTTTTCCCTTAAAGCTTGCTGGAAACACTGTATAAAGAAAAAAAAAGTTTAAGGAAAAAAGCCCGTCCAATTTTTATCCCAGTCATGTCACAGCAGAAGATGAAAATCTCTTTATTSGCTTTCTTCTCTCAAACCTTCTCTGAAGCCATGGTCCTTTGGCACCAATACGTGACCATTCATCTGAACTCTTTAGACCTCTCATACTTACCTCGGGCTGCAGCTTTCCCTTCAAGTGCAATGACAAAATTAACTGAGTCCATGCTGTGATCATAGAAAACAACTGGGTTCTGCATTCTGCTTTTGTTATCAATGTGAGGAAAATGAATATTTTGTTAATATTTTTGAGAGAGATATATATCAACTTGATTCCAAAATGAGATTCACATTTTTATTGGATGCTTCTTTTCCTTTGGTTTTTCTGCTCCGCTTTACTAGCATTATCAAAGCAAGTGCCGCTTTTATTTTCAGGGGGACCCCTGTCTCATGTATAAATTACCAAGACCAAGTACTATCAAACCTTTGCAAGACAGAGTTAGATCTGAAACTTCCTGGTGGGATCWCAGAAATATGGGGAGAGAGCAATGAATTTAAGGAGAGAGTACTAAGAGTGTTTGAGGAAGATGAAACCTGCCTTCATATAGTAAGAATATGACTTATATTTCAGAGTGCTGAACAGCCTGGATTCCTGCTAAGCAATTAATACTTCAAGTATCTGAAGTTCTCTCTATCTCCTGAAAGTCAAATCAACATGATAATGGTGTCCACATCTGTCACATGCCTTTCATGTATTATAAAAACACACACACACCAATACTTTAACTCAGATCTAAATCACCGCAGTATTTTCACTACAGTCTTGACACACTTCAGTGAATCAAAGGCAAAAATATTCAGAGCCTCTGAAAGCTGGGGGTCATTTYGTGGTGATGGTATTAAACCAAAGCTGGTTTTCAACTTTGCATCAAATAATGAGCAAAATCAAGCAGTAAGTTGCCTCAGATGCTTTCCAGAACTAAACCAGGGAGGTGKGTTGTGAGCCTACTGCCAACATGCAGAATTTTACTATTTTATTACCAATGACAGTTTATAAAATGAAATAATACTGTTCTAATAATGCAATATAATAGTTTATGGTTGAAAGATTAAAAGCTATATTCCCCCTCATTTTTGACAGTAACACCTAATTAGGTGTTTACCTATAATAAACTATTATATTGCATTATTATAGGTTTTTTCATTTGTTGATAACTGTAAAATCAGTGTTTTTCCTTGACAACTCTTTGAGTTTTGCAAGTGGAATAAACTGCTGTTGGGAGAATTTTAAGTATGTGCATGCAATTAAATTCACATTCAAATAATTTTTTCTTAGGTCACTCAGATCATGTGGTGCAAGATGAACCATTTACTTACAGAAGTTTAGATTTTTAAGAATGCTTTAGAAATGAAAKCAAGTATATATTACCTGTGCCATTTCGATAGGAAATCTCAAAAACAGACAACCATATTCAACTGTAAAAAAATAGGGTTACAACTGCTTCAAATACTGCTGTCCTGAATCCCCTGAGATCTGTTTGCTAAAAATATTCTGTTTTTTATCATGCATTCAGATAAAGAATGTGGTATGACATATAGCAACCAATTCCATGTAGATAATTAAAAATCTTATATTGTTTTCAGACAGTTTGGACTAGTTCTGTAGCCACTAAAGACTAGTTAATAGGAATAGAAATTGCCTGAGAGATAATTCTTGACTCAATATTTCTCTCTATAACATTTTTTAATAATATAAGATACTGTAAAGTATATTTTACAAACAGTATTAGAAAGTGTTTTAAGATACATGGGAAAATATAGTGCAGAGACATATCTTAGAGAAAACAATTGAAGATCTTATATTTAAACTTTACTTATATTTCCACAGAGGCTATCTAGATCAGTGTATTATAAGTTTTACTGCAATCCTACCAATAACATTTTACAGTGATTAGTAAAGTAAATTCAAGGACCATTATAGCTAGGGAGGAAGCATTATAAGACAAAATAGTAGATAAGTAGCACAGTTAAAAAGTGTTTCACAAAAAAMCACTTTACCCAYCTTTAGGATTTGCATTTATACTTCYTTGTAAGGTTTTAAAAGTATTTCCCACTGATCACCATATGAAAGATCAATAAAATCAAAAGAAATGCTGTGCTTAAAACCAAGAATTTAGATCAATTTTTTTTTTAGGAAGGATTTTAGGGTTTCTTCATTTAAAAGTAATTGTCATACAAGATGGTTTTGGCCTTATCCAATTAAAAACAAACACTTAACACAGAATATGTGGTTTARACAGATTAAGCACATTCAAAAGAACATTGCTATGAAATAATTCTTTTTTWTTTTTTWAAAAGAAAAAACAGTTCTTCAGTTAGSAATCTGGCCCTAATCCTGTATTAAAATCAGTGGCAAATATCCCACTGCTATTAATAGAAAAAAGACTGGAGTGTTTATGACAGTCTGGTAATACTGGTAATACCCTAAAATCTCTCTGCCTCTGCTTGATAAAAAGGAACACCCAGGCACARAATCTGCCTTGTGATGTTGAAAAACATTCCTAGTCCTCAGTGAGAAAAATTAATTGGACATGCTGGGCCACATGTTATTCCAGGTTTGGAGACTATAATGCCCCTGTGGTGTGGGACCAGGATCTGGATGACTTGAGGGATCCTGGGGACCTTCGCATCCTTGTAAGCTTGTACTAACATTCCAGCAACAATTATAGGTTTCATAACCCAATATTGTGTCATATTGGTGATGTCCAAAGTGCTTAGCAGTAGAAAATTCCCTAATTGTTAAAGTGCTTTTCCGAACAGTCTCAAAATCCAACAAGAGGCTAGCAAAATGGRAAACTTAAAGCCAGAGGGAGCTGTCAGACTCAGTTCCTTGTTGCCTGCTGACCAGGGCATAAGGGAGGCTGGCAGCAGAGGAAGTGCCCAGCAGCAGTGAGCTGCTCTGCTTCCAATTTCTCAGCTGGAAGTTTGAGGTAGGATTTAACGACATGTTAATGAGAGCTCCCTGCTTGCAGAGATGAGCTGGGTCACATCTGGCTTATGTGCGGACTGAGCTGCACCCACCTGTGCAGGGCATGCCCTTCGCCTCCTGTGACACCAAACACAAGCTGCAACAAATTGAATGATCTTTAGCTTTGTAAATTAAACAAACCAAGGCAAGAAGGAGGGAAAAAACAGCCATGTGGCTTTCAATTTTTCCCTAGACTGTGCAATGACCACTGATGAACTCAACAAAAATTGTATTGATTCATGCATGCAAACYAAAAATAAAGACGTATTTTTGAAATTGTTCCCTGTGAAAAGCAAGTAGGTAAAAGACTAGTAATACCGATTTTAAAATGAATTTCCATTCAAACTAAGCATAAAAAGTGAATGTTTCCCACTGTTTCTTTGTTTTAACTGTGTTAATGAGTTATTGCTTTAAGACAGATGAGAGAAAACTCCTCCTACTTCTGGACTATATTGGAGATTCTCTTGAAATCTGCTTTTATTATATAGTGAAGCTTGTAAAAATATTTCAACTTGACCACTTGTCCGTGAAAATGACAGTTTGTAAATCTACACTTTTGGCAAAGAGAATGAATTTTATAAATGAGCTCCAACAATGTGACTTGAAAAATGAAATGTCCAGGCATAAGTCTGTACATGTTGTTTAATCCCTGAGTTTATGGCGTTAGTCTTAGCTGGTAATAAAAAAGCTGTCTAATATCCTTCTGGACAGATCAAGTCCTTGTGGTAAAATACACAGAGATTTGGTTATGCACAAGAACTTCTCAGAATCATCATAAATCAAATACACTGAAATTGGTTGGGAGGAAGGTAACCTGAGCTTTCTAACTACCACACTTAATTCTGATTACATTTTATTCAGAAGCTCTACATGCCTAGAACAGACTTAATAAAAGATCCTGGTCACTGGGATCATTTGAAAGGAACTATTTTATTTTTATTATTGGACGGCAACCTAATGGAACAAATGGAAAAATAAATGAATGGACTGATTTTACAAAGAAGCTATACATATAAAGAAATTATTTTTCTTATTTTGATGAAACAAACATAACTGCCAGATCAACTGATTGCCAGGACTGGGTGAGAGGACACGGTCAACTTGTAAAGTACAACTTTTTAAAGTTGATGCTAACAAACTTTTAAACAGTATAAGCAAATTGTTTGCTTCAAAATCAAAACAATCTTTCTTTAACTTTCTTTAACTCTGTCACAGAAAGAGTGGTGGGAGTTTGTATGACACAGTGCACTATACTTGTGTGAAAGAAATAGTAATAGGTTTTATTGATATGTCTTCATGAGATTCTATGGCCACTTCTAAGGTCACTTATTCACTATTTCACTTATTCACTATTCTAAGGTCACTTATTCTAAGGTCTCTTATTATTTACTGCATGGGGTACAAGAAACACACAGCATTATCAAGAACACCCTCCCGTTGACTCCTCCTCCTGAGAGGAGTCTGGGTGCATCTGGATCCAATTCTAGTCCCAGACCTGGTCAATGATTTGTAGCTAAGGACTTTTGTGCACAGTTACATCAATGAAGATTACAAGTTCWGAAAGAGAGTGCACTATAACCACTCACCACAACTCGGTTGTGGCAAGGGTCTCTCAACCCCGAGAATTCTCCTTGAGAGGCCTCCCTGCTCAGGGGAGATCCTATCATGCAGTCCAGTGCCATGCAAGGAGAACACAATGGACTCTCGGGTCGTCCCCATGTTTATGGGATAAGATGATTGACTTATGGTCRTTCTTTCAGTTCAAAAATGACTGTTGACTGGTGTATGCACAATATTAGCCTTATGTCCCCACGAGCATGCAGCCATCAGGACTGTTATTGATGATTAATGTCCGAGTGGGGGAAGAAATCAGGGAGGCAATTCCCAGGATCAGATATATGGTAGTTAACATCTGCATAACACAAGGGCTATGTGTGAGAAATCAGGTTGAGCTGGGGAAAGCRCATATCCGTCACAAACTCTTTATTATTTCTTTTTTTTAACATTAGTAAATACAGAAATTAATAGTTTGAATATATGTAGACACTCTCTCTGACTCATATGTAGAGTCTCAGGATGTGCCTGTACTTCTGAGGACGCTGTCAGCATAAGCCATCCCTACAGAAGTTTGACAATGACTTCCCAACGCTGATCAGCCCATTAATCCCCTTTGATAACTGCTGTTATCTCAGCCACTCATATTCATATCTGCTCACCTGTTCTTACACAAGTAATTCTGATGTGTTTTTGTAAGCTCAKGAAAATTACTTTGTCTCTCTAATAGACTAGCTTGTGTACGATAAAGTCTTCAGGGTAAGGATTATAGCTTGCCAAAGAGAATTCCAGTAAAGCCTGAGGAAAAGAGGTCACTGAAGTAAATAAGTCCTGAATTAAGGCCTTGGATTTGGTTCATCTCTTATCCCATGGGTAAAATAACAGTATTTAAAAAGTAAATGAGTAGAAGTCATCTTTTAAACTAGAACAAAGGGTCAGGATAAAATATCTTTGGTTCTCCTGTAAAGAGTAAATAAAGTTTTGCTCAGAAATCTACTGTAGGAATAAAGATTAAAAAAAAGTTTTCTCCAAAAAAATCTGTTTAATTTGTCTTAGAACACAAGCAAATATGTGCTGTCATTGTGATCTTCTTCACTCAGTTCTTTTTTCTTAAKCAGTCCATAATTTCTTGGACCCATGACAGAAATTTTATATCTGCAGTGGCAAGAGAGCAAGGCAGTATCTGGAACTCCCTCTCATTTCTTCTGCCCATCATTTTTAAAAGAATGTTAGTTTATGCTCAAAAGAATATGCAAGGCCCTTAGGCCAAAGATCTGAAGAAAATCAACAYAGTACGTTAAACTCAGAAGAAATCCAGCCATTTGATATGTGTATTGTCTCTTTATTTTGCATATTGTATTGTCTCTTTACATGCATATTGTCTGCACCCTTCAGTGCAGAACCAGCCTGAGTGGTAGCTCAGAGCAGGATCTCACCTCCTGCCCTTTTAGTGGAAGAAGTGCTCTCGCCATCTGTCCACAGCAGAGTCTGTCTTCTGCTATGATCAACTGCAACAGGTTATCTTCTACTCCAGTTGTTGGGGGCTCCAACATCTTCCATGGGTGCTGCAGAGGAAGGACTTTCCTCCTCCAGCTTTTTCCCCTGGTGTCTAATAGATGAAGATGTTCRTAAGTCCATGCCAACTTCAAACTAGTGTTGCCGAGGAATATCAATGAGTTGTGAAGCAGAGGACAACTCTAAAATTGTACCCTCCTTGATCCGGGGATGTGATGCTCATGTACTGTACAAACATATGAAATCTGGTGAGAGAGTTGACAGTGGAGAAAATRACAGCAGGGCTGTCCAGTGACAGAGAGGAGATATGGGCTGTAGAGCTGGATGCTACCTGTGTTTACACAAAATGATAGATGACCCTGGGGAAATGTGAGGGGTTTGGAAAGGGCTGCAGATTTGGAGCCTACACAGACTCAGGGGAGGCTCTGGAGCAAACTGAGAAACTGAGAAAATGTGAGTTAGTTGTATAGACTGAGGAAATTGTTAGGTTAGCCTTGGAATAGAGGCATATGAAGTGTCAAACTTATTTTAAAGGTGACCTGGTCTGCATAGCAATACATTGAGCCCATTCTCATATCCTACTCACTTGCATGGATTTTCTACTTGGAAATTTGGCTTTTGCCTACACAAAACAAGGCCTGACAGAAATACATTACTTACTGCTGGTAATCTCAGAGGCAAACATTAAATTCCTGTGCACATCTTAAAATAATATGAAACTTTAAAATTTAATAACTGAATGCATACTCATTGATCATATAAGGAGAAACTACAGTTGACCAGTCATTGACATGAATTCTAAGTATATTACCATCCCTAATGAGAGAAAAATATTGACTTCAATACCAAGAGGTCAAAAAAGTTATTTTTGTAATTCACATGAAAAGTTACTTGTGTTCAGAGAATGCTTAGAAATAAGATTTTGAAATCTTTCTCCTGGAGAATCCTAATGAAAATTATTAACCTTTAAACTCTTTATCAGCTATTCATCTTAAAGTGGTTGGTTTTTATAAGTTTATTAACTTATAGAGGTTTTGAGTTTCATGCAGGTCGGTAATCATTGGGGATCTGTGTGTTTAGCAAGAATCCTGATGAATATTGGCTTGAATTGTTAGAATGAAAATGGAGGTGTGAGAGGTCGGAGTGTTTATTAAGGCATTAGTTCTGAGTGGTATTTCTATGTTTCTGAGAATCTCTCCACACTGAGAAAGTGAGATCTGGCCCAACAGAACTTTTCTCAATGGGTTTTGGACCAGGGACTCTAGAAAGAAAAATGTAGAGCTAAAAGTGAAGAAGTATTTTGGCTGAGAAATACCTCGATGACAGTACTCTCTTCTGATAGTTTGTGGATGCAAATGTTAAGAAATAGCAGCTATGTTGCTGAACATATTTGGTGAAAGCTAATTTTATTTTAGTTTTCTTTTTCTTTTCTGTGAACTTCTCATGATCAGATGCAACTTTACTCAGACAGATAAATATCCAAACACCTTTCAGTCTAATGATAATTTCTGAGTCACAGAAACACAGAATGATTGAGATTGGAAGGGAACTTTGGAGATTATCTAATCCAACCCCCTTGCACAAGCAGTGTCACCTGGAATACATTGCATGTGGCTGTATCCATGTGGATTTTGAATATCACCAGAAAAGGAGATTCGACAACCACTCTGGGCAACCTGTGCCAGTGCCCTGTCATCCTCACAGTCAAGAAGCTTTTCCTTAAATTCAGGTAGAACTTCCTATGCCTCAGTTTGTGGCTCTTGCCTCTTGTTCAGTCACTGGCCACCACATAGAAATGTCATAGAGGAGGCAGAGTTATTTGCCCTCCCTTTAAGGTATTCACATTGATAAGATCCTTTCTCAGTCTTTTTCTTTTTTAGGCGTAACAGACCCAGTTTTCTCAAGCTCTCCTTATATGAAAGGCACTCAAGTCCCCTAATCATCCTTGTAGCTCTGTGCTGGACACTCTTCAGTAGCTCCACATTCCTCTTGTACTGGGGAGCCCAGAAATGCACACAATATTCCAGGTGTGGCCTCACCACGGATGAGTAGAAGGGAAGGATTATCTCTCTCAATCTGCTGACAGCATTCTTCCTAAAGTAATCCATGACACCATTGTCCTTCTTGGCCAGGACACCTTGCTGGCTCATGGTTAACTTGTTGGCCACCAAGCCTCCAAGATCCAATTTTCGCAGAGCTGCTCTCCAGGAGCAACCTTTGCACTGGTGGGTGATCTCATCAGGTCTCATGAATTTGTGTCAGCTTTGCCTAAACAATCTCTAACCTGAACCTCTTTGACCAAGGGAAAGTCCTTCTTTCTCTAGACTTTTTCTCTTGTCTCCAGGATGTGGGGTTCCTGAGCATTGGTCTTAGAAGTAAAGGCTGAAGCAAGGAAGGCATTAAATAACTCTGCCTTCTCTATGTCCTTCTCCACCAGAGCACCCATACCTTTCAGCAGCTGACCCACATTTTTCCTAGTCTTCTTTTGGCTATTTTGGTATTTGAAGAAGCCCTTCTTGTCCTTGACATTCCTTGCCAGATTTAATTTCAAATGGACCTTGGACTTCCTAGTCTCATCCCTGTATAGTCTGACAATGTTCCTAAATTCTTCTCAGAGGGTCTGCCCTCTTTTCTATATTCTTCTGTTTGAATTTTGCTAGGAACTCCTTGCTCATCTATGCAAGTTTCCTGCCCCTTTTGCTTGACTTTTTACTCATAGAATGCACTGACCTTGGCCTTGGAGAATGTGATCCTTGAATATTAAGCTGATCTCTTTGATCTCCCTTCCTTCTAGGACCCTACTCCATGGGATTTTTCCAAGTAGGTTTGTAGAGTGGCCAGAATTTGCTGAAGACCAGTCTTCCTATCCTACTTTTTGACTTGAAAGGAATCATTATTTGAGTGTTTGGACTGGCAGTACCGGGAGTAAACTGAAACAATGTGTGATTTTGGGGCACAGTGAGAGCTTTATTGGACAGAATTATCTTATCTAACTTTGTTTCAATTTGTGTGGTTTTTCAGATGTCTGCAAATACCTTAGAAAAACATGATATATGAAGTTTACAAAGATTAAGAAAGATATTTTGCAGATGTGAAAAGTGCTTTAAAGATTCCTGCAAATTAAGATTGAATTGGCTGGTCAGAGAGTGATAAAATTTCCATTTGTGCTTGATAAAATGATATTATTCTATTGAATATATCAGCAACTTACTTTCATTTCCAGTGTAATTACAGGACACTGAGGGGTCAGAAAATATGCATAATAAGAAAAGTACTTATTTTGGCTGATAGTGCATTAATTTTATCAGACATATATTTTTTTTCCCTTTATCCCTTCATTTCAGTGATTCATTTTCCTTGGTGATTAAAAAAATACAACTTACTATTTATATAATTCTGAAGATGATGCTATTCTAATAGACAAAGTGTGTGGAGTAAATAGCTTTGGCTGATGCAGAAAATATATCACTTGCAAAGAATTCTAAACAGAGGTGTTGATAAATATGTCACTATTTAGCTTTCTTTCTAACACCTGCCCAGAGATTAAACAGAATGTAGTTTGTGTTTTGTCATTTACACTACAGATGAATTTGGCCTTAGAGTGTGACTCAATAACCTTAAAATACAATAGTAGATAAACTCTAAATACCAGACTATCAACAATTTTGTTCTTATATGGATTACAAGATGATTGGATGCCAATATGATAATCATCCATCACTAAGACTGGTTATTCTATTTACAAAGTAACAACTGGATTTAATTAAAAGCTATGATTCTATCTTTTTAATGTCTAGTCAATTTTCTGTGTCTCAGTTGAATAACAATAGTTCTCAAACCTCATCTCTTAGGTAGCTATTAAGAGTATGCCACTTTCAATTGCCAGATGTTCCTATCATCAGCCTGACCCTGTAAGAAAAATTAAACCCAAAAGTTTCTTCTTGTCATGTCCTCATTTTCCTATACAGTAAAAATGAGAGACAGCAATTTATACTTTCTGGATCAGAAAGTATGAAGACTTTCAGTTTATGAATAAGATGTTTATTTGAACCTTGCAATCTGTGCTGGAGTTGCTATGTATGACTTTGACATTTCAAAAGACACTGCTTAGATTAATCAAAATTCTCTCCAGCTCCATAACAAGGGCTCATATTATCTCAGTGTGTAAACCCAATTCTTGTCCCTTTGCTAGTAGTCAGAGCTCCTCATATAGTCAGTACACGTTTTTCAAAGGTTAGATAAAAATGCCTGTTACGAGTCCAACTCATTTTGTGAGTTGCTCTGATTGTGTCTTGCCATGAAAACTTATCTCAATAAAATTGCATATAAGTGATTGAGACCATATTCTTGCCTAATCTTGTGTTTAATTTAGCAGGGACAGTCAAAACCAATCACTGACAATCTCAGTGTTCATTCATGTTATTCAAAGGTGTTTTCTCTCTCATCTATTCCCCTATATATGTGCAAACATACACAGATACTTACATACATAAATACATATATGTACATATGAAAAAGTCATGTTTCTGCAGATGAACTATATGCCTAGTTTCTCTGAAATTAATGGAAAWTTTCCCTTTTTAACTATTATATGCATTTGGTCTGACCTCACCCATAATATTCTTATTGCTTTGTATAAGGAAATGCTTCAATTTTAGTCTGACCAACAAAATATATTTCATTTTGAATATTTAAAAAACATACAGTTCATTCTTTTCTCAAGTGATTTTTAGGATGTTACAAAATTTGTACTTATTTTTGGCTAGTATTGAATAAATAGTCAGATTTGGCTCATTAGACACATGGACCGTTCAGTACCACTTTCCCCTTACTCATGATTGTAGCTTTCACTTGTGTTGATATACTCCATTCTCGTGAATGCTTAAATACCACCCTGACTGGAAATAGTAGCTTCTGTATAACCTGCAGTTAATGAAACTCTAACATGTTATACAATAGCTGTCAAAAATATCTTTTGGTTGCTTGGAAGAATGAGGTAGGCTTAAAAAAAATGGGAGAGAGGAATTTTTAAAGGATCACATACTTTTTGTCATAAATATGGTATTTCAGAGTGTGGTTGTAAAAAGTCAGCTTATCTTATGAAGTAAGTGGTGTAGACCAGTTCTGGACAATGTCCAGAAATTTGGCTTACTTCCATAGTTCTCAGAAATCTTGTGATGCTTTTTAAARGAAATATCAAGAAAACAGATATTGCTTGATTTTGATGACACAGCTTCTCTCATATATACATTCCAACGCATCTCCATACAGATGTTTTGATTATGGAAGATTCCAATTATGTATAAAAAAAAAATCAGTTGAAGTGTATTCCTAGCCATTAGAAATAGAATATAAAATRTAATATAATTGTAATATAAATTTAAGCATTTTATAGGTTAAAAACAGGAGGCAACAACTGATAAATAACTTCAGTATAATATAAATCTTAACATGGGATTATAATCAGAAGGTATATGTAGTGCCCAAGGTACTAAAATATCCATTCTTATTGTTTAGTGCAATTCACTAGATGCCTTACAAAAATCATACTCTGCAGAAGGTAATAAAACTGTAGTAGATGAGATTTTTCAGTAGCCTGAATTTTACATTTTATTTTAGCATATATTATAAAATTAAAAATAAATTAAAATTAGGTTTTGCATAGCAATTTTACTGCAATGAGCACATAAACATTTGCCTTGTTTAACCTAATAGGTATAAAATCAAATATAGTTATTCTCTTCTGATATAAAAATAAAGTGACTTTGTATATTCTGACAGTGCATTTTGTGGTTATGATTACATTTGTTTTCACAGCCTTGAAAGCTTCTCAGGTTGTCCACTTAACAAGTGAAGAGACCCTTGTCAAAGGGTCATATGCATGTCAAAGGATCAATTCATATCGACACCAAACACAAGATTTTCAAAAGTGTTCACATATAAATGTCAGTGTTTAAGAAATGAATGAAATATTTATGGTAATAAAACAACAATAGCAAAAAAAAAAAAAAAAAAAAGGTCTTTGAAAAGGTGCTGTTTGAACTCACAAGGGATTCTGTAAGAGAACCCTACTTTCATCCATAACATAGGGCAAGCCCAGATTTCTTAATTTTTGTAGGAATGAGACTGACCTAAAAAGGTCAGAACAGATACAGAACAGATATAACCAGAACAGTGATGAGATTCAGAGCAGTAGCTTCTCACAGAAGGCAGTGTGCAGGAGAGAGGTTCTGCATCATATAAAAGGCAGTAGATCTTTTGTGGTATAAAGGATTTTATTCTCTTTTTTCCTCATTGTAGAATTTATTTATTATGGATTATGGACTTCACATCATCTAGTATATTATGGACAAAAATAAGAGTGTGTAGCATTTTTGGTGACACCAAAATAAAATAGTGCTCAAAATCCAGAATTGGATCCTTTTCTCATTCACGGAAAGAAGATGTCCATGTAAACTGAGAAGCAGACAGTCAGCTTTTTTGGCATCTCTAATCATATTCCCAGATTGAGATTTCTTTCCAGTATGCAACTCTTTAGTACAAAAATTGACATCAGATCTGAAAAGTTCTTGCTGTCAACTGGCTAACATATTACTTTTCTGTCTGTGGTGGCTACCACCAGATCCACATTTTTTTTTTCTCCTGCTGTTCTGGCTAGTTTCTGCAATGCTTTTTATCTCTTGACCACCTGCACAGAATGACTATCCATCTGGCTTTTTCTTAGCAAATATATTTTACAGTTGAATAATATATTGGTATAAACATAATTGATGATTACATTATTTCTTCCTTTGTAAATTAAAGTATAACAGTAACGACCTAAGGATTTTTATGCAAAGATACAAACGTATTATTATAATTTTCAATAACAAATGTTTTGAAGACCTCCAGTTCAGGTTATCATCATCCCTCAGGACTGATTTGTATGGGTAAAATACAGAGGGATACAGCTGATCATGTGGTTTAATGTATATCATTTAAGGTTGCTGTTGCTACTTTTAAAGATATTTAATTTCTGTTCTGCCTGCTAGTCCTCCTGTCATCTGTTTTTTTATTTTTATCATTAGCTCTTTTCTATGTATTACCATTTTTTTTTTTAACAAAACATTTTCTTTTAACAAGAAAATCAGGAAATCTTAAGATATATAAAAATATTAACTTTCATATTCATTTAAAAATAGGGAAGGCAAGGAGCACTTTTCTAAAACCAAATTTCAATTTTCAAAATAGCATGACCACAAAAGTTTGGTACTAACCTTTCTAGTTGTCATCTACATCTTTTACTGGCTATAAATTAGAGAACTGAGGAAAGGGAAAATACTTCCACTGAATATTGTGCACCTACTTTTCCAATCACTGGTAGCAACAGCGCTCACAGGCATGAAAATACATATTGCTTTCATGAGTCTGAAAATGTTGGAAATGGCCCTCATTTAAAGTGTGCTCTAGCTCTGAAATACAAAGGGGTKAACATCAGCATTATTTCACCAACATCCTTGAGCAGAACATTGTTGCAGTGGGAGATCAGCCCAGGATCATCTGACTATAGGCTTTTCTCAGTTGTTTTAAACTCAAAGGGAGTAGCTGACAGCTACCATACATGTTCTCCGTGTGAAATTTAATCAGTTACAAGTAATCCGTGATCTCTCTTCTTCTCTCTCCATCGTTCCTCAAATAAGTCCATTTACCTGTCCTCAGACCCTTCCGAGAGAGCAGTACAGAACAAAATCCCAGCCAAGGAGGCCACAGAGATCCCCTCAAGGTTTTAAATTGGTAAAGAGGGAAAGTATTTCCAATAGAAGCTCTCAAATACCTTACAATTTCTTTGCATTATGTGAATGGGACCAGTCACAGAAGGGCATTTTTTTTTCAAGTCCTATGTCTCACACTAAGATGATTTTGGAAAACAGTTTCCTCTGTCCTGAAAGAAGAAAARGGTAGAGAAACTATCTCTGGTATGCTGATTTTAAAACACCATGGATTAGTCAACATGTTTTAATAGAGAGTACTACAACATGATATATATGTGTAAGACAAAACAACTGCATGGGTCTGTCATAAGAACACTCATTCTTTCTCAATTATTTTCAGAATCAAGTTAATATGATTATTTTGAGAATAACACAAATGTTGATCCTGGAAATATGTTATGAAAGGGGAAAAGGTCACTAGCTTCTTTTGTTTGGCCCTAGGTATCATGGGGACTTGTTCTGATTTTTTTTTCATTCCTCCCAGTACTGATGTTTGTTTAAAACTATATGCCTAGAAAGACCTGAAAAGAAGTCAATTAGATACCCAAAGCAAAAGACTTATGGCTGTTTACTTTAAAAGTATTCCTGCAGTAAACAGTTTTCAACACCCTTTCCTTCTTACCGAGTCTGCTGCATTACTATTTTGCACACTTTAGCTGTTGATAGATACCAATCAGTAAGACTGTCAATATTTAAATTAAAAATACGAAGAAATGACACAATGGTTCTTGCCAAAAACTCTTACCTGTAACATTCTTGCTATATATAACTGTGTATTAGGATTTTTTTCTTTTTTCTTTTTTCTTTTTTTTTTGGCATAGTTCTCCTTGTTGTTACAGATATTTGGAATGGCCCTAAAGTTAAAAAGTCTAGGGGTCATGCTTTAGACTACAACATGATGAATATTTGTATGGGCACAGGATAATCTCAGAAATACTCAAAAATATCTGAGTATCTGCATGATTTTAATGCTTTCCCAAAAGAGTTCCTGGTTGAAAAATTTGCAGTCTAAAAGTAAATGCAAAACTCTAAATAAATACAACATGATAGTCTTCTAATTTCAAAATTACGAATTTCAAGATTTGGAAATTGCATTGTTTGTCTTCTATAAAATACTGGAGAGACCATTTTATAGGCATGACTTTTTTGCATATTTCACCTTACTAACTTTTTTTTTCAGTTCAGTGTTCTTTTTTTTTCTTTTCAAAAGAAATAAAATTTTAATTATCATTTTGAATTTGTATGTTTTTAACAGAGTAATGGCTGATTAAAGATTARAAACCATTTTGTATGACATTTGGAATCTCTTCCTCCTTCCCCTGCCCATTTCTACTGGGCCAACAAGAAGTACTCAGAAAATTTCGGTACCAAGGACGGGGGAGTAATGGTGATGTGTTTGCTGAAAATGCACCTATAGATATCAGATTCTCTCAGTTATTTGATCAGAGTGAAGAATCAAAGCATATTAAAGAAAACTTTACAGTGGATACCAGCACAAATTTAAATGGAGAGACTGTAAWCTTTTAGAAATGTCCTTGGAAAGAATCAGGCAGCATTTTACATCAGACTGAAGAAGCAGCAGGAGATTTTCTAGGTGCTGAAGCTCAAATTTGAAATTCTATTTTGGCATCTGGTTTTGCGCAAAACAAAACCACAGTGCCTGATTTTGCAACTTTTAGAGCAGACTCCATATACGTAAAGGGGCAGACAGCTATTGCTGTAACTCCACAAATGTGGAGGCAGCTTTTTATACAGGTCAACTGATGCCCAAAGTGCTAATCAACGAGTTGCCTCATTCATCTCAGTATGAGTTTCTAGAGTGACTCAGCTGGAGATATGGTATCAAATGTTACTATTGCTTTAAGACAGCTTTTTATTGTAGAATATTGGATCTTCAAGAGCTCCTATTGAGATTGTATGATATTGAAAAATGTCAAGATGAACTATGCTGTGATGCTTATCTTTTTGCATTTTTTCAAAAGTAAAACAGCTTTTTATTTACAATTCTCAATTTACAATTTACAATAATTCTCTTCTTTAGTCTATTTATCTTACATATGTGACTTTAATTTATCTTATTTCTCTCTAAAAATAAAGAAATATTTCCTTGATCACATTTAAGTCTCCTTTCATCAATAAAACATAAATATGTTCTTGACATTTTTATTTTCCTTTTTAGTGGGATGTGGTTTACAGTTTTTAATTTATGCCCCTTGATCTTTTTATCCTTCTTAATCAAAACACTTTCTTAGTGATTTTCAGTGTCTTTGTTGTCTTTGTTCGGTGTCTATGGCTTTTAATATACTTTTTTTTGTTGTTGTTTTTTCTGTTTAAGTGTTTTTTGCTTTTGAAATGTTCTACAGGCACTACACCAATGCTGATACTGTATTTATGTTGGCTTAGAAGTTCCTTGTAATTTAAAATTCCATTAGTAGATCTCTGGGACAAGACTGGTTTGGGATCTCARTTTCAAGAAATATAATCCATACTGCCTTTCTGAAAGTTTATTGTGTCACTGATGTACAGCATTTGATAAGAAACTTCTTTGAAAACTCTCTGAGAAATTTCTTGGGTTTAGGTATATGATGTAAGCCTAGGTTTTGTCCACGTGTTTGTCAGCATTTCTTTTTGCTTTTTAACCCTAGTAGCTAGGAGAGATTACCTGACGCCATCAGCTGGCATTTGATTTAGAATCAATCCATAAATAAGGTCAGAGTGTCTTGAAAATTGTCCCAGGTTCTTTTAGTCTCAGCCTGGGTTTTCCAAAAGTGCAACAGTACAAAGTAACTGCTTAGACAAACTGACTGAAGTTGTGAACGGTCTGTTTATTTTATTTTCCAAGGATCCAGAACTTGGTAAAATCTAAGATTCTCTTCTTAAAGCAGTAATTTCTTATTTTGCTTTATCAATTATTTCATTTAACAACCTAAAAGGAGACTGAACTTAACCTTTGCTATGCTCTTGGCCCACTTTAAGCCATTTTCTATCAAGTGATCCACAGATACATAAAAYCAACCTTTTTTATCCAGTACTTGCAAGCACAGATGGCACGTAATGTTTCTTGTACATTCAGTGCTACATCCAATAAATAGTATATTTAACTATATGGCTATTAATAATGTTTTGTGCTGTTACCTACTGTTGTCAATATTTATAATTCAGATTACATATTTGGAACAGTATCTATGAAGACAATGCAGGAAATGGTCTTGTTTGTTTCAGACACCAATAAAGAACAGAGAGAAAAAACTTATTGAGGAAAGCCTTTGAAGCCTTTGTTTATGTATGTCTCCAATTAAAGATTTTCCATTTTGCTCTGTGGTCCAGGACTTGTGCAGGCTTACTGCAAATCTGTAATGGCTCTGAAGAATTTGATTCATGATCTATGAAATAACTAGCATCACAGTTATGTGATCACTATGAACGTGATGTTTGGTTACTTCTTTTGAATTTTTTATCTTCATCTGATACCCAAATTGGTGATAAAAGAGAAGATTTGGAACAGATTGAGGGTGTACTGACTGCAGTCACAGAAGACYATTCAAAATTGCTTGCTTACTTCTTTATTTATTATTATGTGAATGTGAGAAGTTAACCAAACCCTAACAATCTATCCTATTTTGTTACCATAACTTGATCAAACAAATGAACTTTCTTTACAAAAAAGAATTTTTATACCTGATTATTTCACAGAAATTAAAGGCAAAAAATAGATATATTTTACTCATGGTATGGCAATACGGAATTGCCAGAGCAGACCATAATGATTACAGTACTGGCCAAGATTCAAATCAAAGATAAAACTCTTCTAAAAGCTAATTTCTACTCATCTTATTGTAGTAGTGATTTATGCACCTCCATTATCACCTTCTTCATTTTCCTTATTCTCATCAGAAAATCTATGGTTGGCAGTGTTAACATCATCAGACTGAGCACCCCAGCAATGATTTCTAGTCTGCCATTCTGAGAGGTGCCTGTGGTCGATAACCAGAAGTAACATTCGCATTAAAAGCCATTTCTGTTACAATAGCTGTATTCCTGCCAACTGTTCTCAACTGAGAAAGAAACCAAAAAGAATTCGACAGCAGGTCACGTTTCATCCATTAGAATGTGAAAGCTTTCTGATAAAGAGAAACGATGGACAAGGCAGTTTGCCAATGTATTATCCAGATGTCAACGGGGAAATTGAGTGCTTCAGTAGGCAGTTGGAAAGTAGTTAAAAATGGGCAAGCTGAGAGACAAACCATCATAAATTCTTACTACCTGCTTCCTCTAAATATGGTAAGTAAGTACCACTGAACAATGCTGAAGATGAGATTTATAAATTTATAAAGAAAGAGATAAATTTACAAGAAAGAGATAAATTTATAAAATTAACATGGTAGGCATATAGACGCCTACACTTAAAACATCAAGACAAATAAATGGAAATCCTGCAGTTCAATAGGAAAAGCATAAACATATCAATCAAAAAAAAGAAAAWTTTTTTAAAAAGAAGAAAAAACAACTAACCAAAAATAAAACCAGAGAACCTGAAATTTTTCTGCCTATGTGATTGAGATTGAAAACGTGCAAATCTGTCTTCAGCACCATGTGTGTTGGGTATTTCAAGAAGGACCGTGAAAATTTGCTCTACAGCCTAGTATGTAAGGATCTTATATATGTTCCCCAAAAGTGGAAATATCACTTTGGGTGACCACAGTGACTAATAAATACGTCTCATTATTTGGACTTCAAGTTAGTCAGCAGCAGCAGTTTGCATTCAACAGAAGTGATAAATGACTATCTGCACAAATTAGCAACTATATTATATAAAAGAAACACTTAAAAGTAATTTCTTGAGCCCAGTCACAGTTGCCTGTCCCCTTATTACTGACTTGGTACTTCCTGATAGAGAATGCCAGCTTTGCTAACATGGACAATGTGCCACAGTTTTTGTGCTGAACAGCAGAGGACACTGCTGACACTTGCTTAGTGCAAAGGAGTCCTGCCCCCAGACATGCAAGGCATTTTATTGATACTTTTGCTGCTTCTACTTATAGCTGTTATTACCTTGCCCCCTCTCTGTTATTTCTGCTTGCAGTTTAGATCTACCTCACTTATCTATCTATCTATCTATCTATCTATCTATCTATCTATCTATCTATCTATCTATTTAGGTTTCTCTCACTTTTCAGTGTTCTGGGACATTCAACATGCAAAGGGAATATCATACACTATCCCGTATTAAATATCTCTATTGAACTCATACCACTACTTCTGTGGGCAGTCCATGAAGGGAAGCAGGCTATGCCACTTCCCATCTGTACAATGCAAATATTAACTCAAAGTCAATGAAAAATCACCAGTGTTATTCCTTAAGAACTCTCTTTAGGCATAACTTGATAGTAAGCTCCCTTATATTCATCTGGAGATAAAATTAGTTTTAAAAAATTAATTAAATTAATAAAAATTAATTATTTCTAATATCCATATTTGGATGTCCAGGTACCAGTTTTAGATGAATGACCTAATTTTCTCTTTAACTACTTTTGCTTTTTTTTTWWAAAATTAGAGGAAAATACTAAGCTCTTTTGTACCAAGGTATATTATAAGGTATAAGGTATATTATATTATATTTCCTATTCAACTTATTCATTAACGACCTGGATGAAGGGATGGAGTGCTTCCTTAGCAAGTTTGCTGATGATACGAAACTGGGAGGAATAGCTGACAGCCCTGAGGGCTGYGCTGCCATCCAGAGGGACCTGGACAGACTGGACAACTGGGCGATGAGAAACCTCATGAAGTTCAACAAGGGCAAGTGCGGGCTCCTGCACCTGGGGAGGAATAACCCCAGACAACAGTACAGGCTGGGGACTGACCTTCTGGTGAGCAGCCCTGCAGAGAGGGACCTGGGCGTCATGGTGGACGACAAGTTGACCATGAGGCAGCAGTGTGCCCTCGTGGCCAAGAAGGCCAAYGGGATCCTGGGGTGCATTAAGCAGAGAGTCTCCAGCAGGTCAAGGGAGGTGATTCTGCCCCTCTAATCAGCCCTGGTGAGGCCACACCTTGAGTACTGTGTGCAGTTCTGGGCTCCCCAGTGCAGGAGGGATGTGGAGCTGCTAGAGAGAGTCCAGCGCAGGGCTACAAAGATGATTAAGGGCCTGGAACATCTGCCCTATGAGGAAAGGCTGAGCGAGCTGGGCCTCTTCAGCCTGGAGAAGAGAAGGCTGAGAGGGGACCTGATCAATGCGTATAAGAATCTCAAGAGAGGGAGCGAGGAGGATGAGACTGGCCTCTTCTCAGTGGTGGCCAGCGATAGGGCTAGATGGCCGCAAATTGAGGCACCAAAAGTTCCACAGGAACTTGAGAAGGAATTTCTTGACAGTGAGGATGACAGAGCACTAGAACAGGTTGCCCAGAGAGGTGGTGGAGTCTCCTTCTCTGGAGATCTTCAAAAGCTGCTTGGACACCACCCTGTGCCACATGCTCTAGGAGACCCTGCGTGTGCAGGGGAGTTGGACTAGATGACCCCTAGAGGTCCCTTCCAACCTTAAGCATTCCATGATTCTATCATAAGGGACTCAGAATTTTTTAAATGATATCATTATTGAAAAAACACTGAGAAACAGAAATCAATAGGCTTGCGACTGTTGAAAACTAAAAGATTTGGTGGTTTTACCTTAGCAGAGGATTGTATTCAGGATACCAAGTTAATTTCACTCTCTTAATGTTGGAATAAAATGTTCTTGTGGAGCAGGCCCTGGCTGCAGGTCATTTCACTCTGAAACTAGAAATAACTGCCTAACTTTTAGAACACAAGTTTCAACACTCATAATGTGTAGGTGATATTTTATAAGTTTTAATTTCTTACACATGCTCCTCTGAATTCAACCTTAATAGAGTATTGTATTGAAATGACAGTAGCATAACATATGAGTAATTTTAGTGCCATACAAACATGGGAATTATAAAAAACCCTTTCCTAGATTTCAGATTTCCTGTTGTTTTACTTACTTAATCTTCAGCACAAATGCCAATGTTTTACTGTACTTCATAGACCCATTTCTTTTAATTCTTTCTCTAATTGGCTTATTTTTTCACCTAGTTTGCCTCTTCAGAAGACTTTTCCATGAACTAGTTACTGCTCCTTTCCTGCTTGAGTTCTTATTTCTGTTTCTCTTCACTTAGGTTTTCTGCATCTCATCTTTCTCATGCAGCTAACCAAAATGCTATATTTATGATATCAGTATGATAACATTATATTTATGATACACTATTATACCACTAAGCTGCCTATTTTGCTTACTTTTCTCTCTGACACTACACTGTCAAAGGTCACATCTCAGATATGCTGCCCTAGTATCTTTGTCCAAAATATCCTATTCTTCAACTTCGTTCTTTCTCTTATGCTATGCTAGCTCAGTCTGTTTGCCCAAATACATATAAATATATATATAATATATGAAAATATATATTTATCCTTCCAATACATAAACTTTTAAAATCATTGACAAATCATGCTACTATTTGTACTTAACTTCAAGATTCTATACTACTATTTTAATGATGAGCCAGTGGTATATCAATATTGCTCTTGAATATTCTGATGATCTGGAGCTTTCTGGGCTGTCAATAATGCTATTTTCTAATTCAAGTAGACAAGAGATTGTATAATATCCTGATAAATACTACCTTGTATTCACATATAGATACCTTGTGGTTTTTTCACCCCTTTTTCWCTTTGTCTTTTTCTTCAAAATATCTAGCATCCCAGGTAGTCTGCTATCTAGAAAATGCAGTCAAAATATGTACCTGAGAGTGAGAGCTCCTCTTTTAGATGTTGTAGAAGTGATCTAGCTATAAACAATAACTGTAAGATTTTTAAAATAAGTGACTTGTGAAAGAACCAAGCACAAAAAMTGGTGAAGCATAAATGTCAAGATACTAAATTTATGTAGTGGAAAAGCACATTTGGAAGATTACTGTTATATCTTCCACACCTTGTGTGGAACATGTTTTTGGATACTTTTGTCCTCCAAGCTTCTCAGTGGAAATGCTGACATATATTTCATATGAAAGTTTAGAGATAGTCTGCAGTCATTCTCCAAAGTCTTATGTAGGCCTTACTTGGTTAGGTAAAGAACTAAAACTTATTCAACTGTTGCTGGCTATTATCTCAGGGTAATTGATTCAGTGTGCAAACCAAATCCATATCTCATCTTATCAAAAGCTGAAGTAACTCCAGGCTATTTGGCCTTTCAAGTGTCTCAGACACACTATCATTTAATAGCTCCTAAAGCAGCCATCATTTTCTGCATAACCCTTTCATCCTCAATAACAGAGATTACTGGAAAAGACATCATTGAGCAGAAAGTGAATTTCTGAAGGTATGCAAGCCTTCCACTGTTTGAAAAAAATAGTAATTGATAGAACTGCTAAAACTTGTTGTAAAAGAGAAATCAGTCCTCTGTTGAAAAACATACAAGAAAAAGATTTTTGTTATTTACAGTTTAATATTCCATTGCTCACTTAAAAGCATAAAATTTTAAAGATGAAGTGAGTAATATTTTTATCTGACTTGCTTTTTATGGGCAACAGTTTAGAGGAAAAAGATTTTTAAAGGATAGACTAAAGTGATCAGAGGGGTCAGTAGACAGGCTATGCCATGAACTACCTCTGATGTTAAGTAGTTTAATTATCTGTGGCTCAGTTTCCTGACTGTCAGTTTGAGCGGTAACAATATTTTCATCTCTTGATGTGTTGTTGTTTACACTGAAAGGGTTTTTGGAGGGGGATATTGGAAAACTATCTCTCATTTTACTTAGGTACCTTATCAAAAATAACGTAGCATAGTAGTCGATTGAGACCTCTGTACATCATCACAATCAATAATCCTAATAGTAATATGAATATATTGTTAGCATTCTTTTGGCATGCTATTCTTATTGCAAAATTTAAAAGGCATTTTATCACAAAGATTAAATGCAGTTCAAAGATCCTCACCCTGAAGTTAGTAGACAAACAGCTGTGGGGAAAAATAAAGAGAAAGAAACGGATGTTGCAGGGTGTTAGCCCTGATAGCACGGTGAAAGCCCCGACAGCCACCTTATGTACATAGTTCTGTATATATTCCTATTTCTGTTGTGAGGCACACTGCATGTACAGCTGTGGGCTGTCAATCAGCGTGCCCGCTGGTTGGCTCCAGTAAGGTGGGGATCAGGAGCTCCTCGGAACTCTCTGGAGTCTCCAGGTAGATTAGGAGCCACGGCCAATGGCAACCCACCTTGCCTCTCGACARTGCTTTGACCAATGGCAGGAGCCAGACGTACCAGACAACCTGAGCGGCGTGCTCAGTGACCGGCGGCGTGCCAGAGGTCTGCACTGTCGCGTCAGCTGGTGGTCCCGACGTGATAGTCGCTGACAGGATCAGAAGGCGACAACCAGGGAGCTGAAGCTGTTTGGGTAGGAGCGGTAGCAGCCTACACAGGGTAAGGCTGGTCCCTGTCAGTGGGGGAACCGGGTAGATGAAAAAGACCATCCGATGAGACAGGTCTTGAGCCTGCCGAGGTAGTGATTGGGGTGGGTGAAACAGACCACTCCATGAGACAGGCCTTAAGCCTGCCGACCGTTTTTGAGAACGTTCACTGAGGCAGGCCCCACAAACCATCTGGRGCTCAACGGCAGTTGGACTTCAGACCGCTTCCGAATGGGTACAGCTTTTACCCTGAGCGCATAACCAAGATCTGCGTGCATAGCCTAAATTCGAAAGGGAATCTCTTATAACGAGCCTATTTTCCACTGTCCACTGTGCTTGAGGTTTTACCTCGCACACAGAAATCAGTATAATGGGGGCGGGAGGTTCTAGAAGCAAAGAACTTACCTCTTTCAAATGCCAGCTGAAGGAGCATGGCGTCTCAGTGACTCACTTAAAGAAATTKATTACGCTGGGACGCAAGCACGGGTGCTTTAAAGCACCAGGTTTGCTATCCCAGAGAGCAGAATGGGAGAAATTAAAAAAAGTTTTACTGGAATGGGGACCGGGAGGCTGCAAGGCCACCCCCAGAGAGTGGGAATCATGGAACCAAATTACGAACTGGTCTGTGAAACATGTAAAAAACGGAGAGGCGGCGGCAATGGCCGTGGTGGTCTCCGGCACAAGTGGCCTAATCGAGTCAGGCAARAATTATGTATCGTCGCCGCCCTTGGGCCAAATCATGGTCGATCGGACAAGCCGAGCGCCAGCAGGAGCTGCAGCGACATCGCAGACGTCGCCGGAGAGAAGCCGCGGGGAAGCCATCCTCCCCTCGCCTGGGGCGGGACCTTAGCCCGGCGCCATTTTCAATAGGGTGCCACGTGGCCCCTGTGGGGGAGAGAGGGGAACAGGCGCAGGCCAAGTGGCGGCCTCTAATCGGGCACAGCAATGTGTCCGAGTAGATTGGGCTGAAATATCTAAAGAGGCGGTACCCCATGACAACATAAGCACTGCGAGGGAAATGACATATTTGGCTTTCCCCGTAGTGTATGACACAGATATTCACGGGAATTTACAGGGGAATTTTCACCCGATTGACTGGAAATTATTAACTGAGAGCAACCGTTAACAAAAGTGGTGTTCAAAGTGAACCTGCAAGCGAAATGATTGAGTATATATTTTCCAGTGGCATAGTATGCCCAGAAGACATCAAGGGCATTATGAGGTTTATCCTCACCCAACCCCAATTAYTAATCTGGCAAGCTCACTGGCAGCGTTTTTGTGAATGTTTGGAGTGTACACCAAGACAGCTGGGAGATCCTCTATTTGGGTTAACCACAATGCAATTGATGGGTCTGGGGCCCTTTGCGGCCCCTGACATGCAGATACAGCTAGGGCCAGAGGTTAACCTGGAGAGCATGCAGCTGGCCCAGGAGGCCTTGAAATGCGTGAAAATCGGACCATGCACTCCATCATACATGTCCATTAAGCAGGGACACGGGGAACTATTTGCTGATTTTGTGGACCGAGTTGCGACCRCTATCAGGAAGTCGGAYGTAGCCGACTTTGTGAAAGGCACTACGTTAAAACAATGCGTTTTAGAGAATTGTAATGACAGGGCCAGAAACATCCTGGTGACCCTGCCCATGTCAGCCACTATTGAAGAAATTTTAGAACGTATGTCTCATGCACCGGCGGGCCCGCAGGCAATGCTGGTGGAGACCCTTCAAAATTTAGGGGACAAGTTTCAGGAGTGCCAAACTCAGGCGTTTGCAGCCTTGGGCCATGAAATTAAAGAGAATTAGGCCCAGGTGTTTGCCGCTTTGGCACCCTTGAATCCCCCCGGTACCGGGAGGAATAACCAAGGGGAGCATTCCAGAACGTGTTTCAGGTGCGGGAAAAAGGGGCACCTAGCATGCTTTTGCAGAGTGCGCAATCAAAATCAGCGAGGTCCTGCTAACTGGCGTCAGGGAAACGGGCGGCAGAGCGCGCCCTAAGAGGGCCGTGCAACGACACAAGTAGCCACCTTAGAGACAGCTCAGGGCAAGCCACTTCTCTCACGCCAATCATACTGGAAGCCTCAAATTCGATCTCTGCAATAGTATCAAAAGATAGTAGAATACCCTGTATTATTCCAGGCAAAGAGGCACCCCCTAGGCTGACCGCTCAGGAGGGTGTCACTGAGAGTTGGAATAGTGCAGGTGAGGCGAACGTACCTTCAGAAAAATCAACCAGAATAAGTTCATTTCTAAGCTTAAACACTGCTGAGAATGTGGTCTTACATGATAAGGACCCAATTTCAATACCCATCAATTGTGATCTTCCCTTAGTGCCCGAAGATGCTGAACGGGAGGCACTGATAACTGGCCAATCCCATGGGATCAAGGGGCTGGAAATCTCACCTAAGGCTGTGAAGGTGAACAACGGTAAGCAGATCCAGCTTACTATGCAGACAGCTTATCCCCCCCTAGCTATCCCCAAGGGTAGTGAGGTTGCACAGCTTTTTCCTGTAAACGATCTTGAAGGAGCTGCTGCGCAGAAGGAAAGCAGCGTGCAGGCTCAGTTGCCTGAAAATGACAGTCAGGGTGCCTTTTTTGCAGTTCCCCTGCATAAAAGGCCACTCTTGCAAGTGAGGTTTGCTAGAGGAAGTGATTTCTTCGACACAACAGTCCTTCTAGACACCGGGGCTGATCTGACTATTGTTTCAGAGAGAGTTTGGCCTCGTGACTGGCCTTGCATTGTGGCCTCTCAGGGTGTGGAAAGTGTCGGAGGGTCATCCTCTGTCAAGAAAAGTGCATCCAAGATCACAGTTACTATAGAGAGTTGATCAGTGCCGGCTATAGTCAATATCTTACAGTTGCCAGTGGGGGTGAATTCCTTGTTTGGACGAGACGTCCTTGATCAAATGGGCACAATTTTGACTACTGATGGGCCACATTTTTAGCTTTGGCCATTGCTGAGGAGCGCCCCCCACTGAGGTTAAAGTGGATCTCTGATGAACCTCTTTAGGTGGAGCAATGGCCCTTAAAGCAAGATAGGCTCCAAATAGCCAAGGAGTTAGTGGAAGAACAGCTAGCACAAGGGCACCTAAGGCCATCAACCRGTCCTTGGAACTCCCCCACATTTGTAATCCGAAAAAAAATCAGGAAAATTCCGATTGTGACATGACTTAAGGACAATAAATGACCAAATGTGCAGCATGGGTGCCTTACAACCAGGGCTGCCAAATCTGGCAATGCTGCCCGAAAATTGACATCTGTTAATTGTTGATTTAAAGGATTGCTTTATCACATAAAGCTGCATTCAGACGATACGGATAGATTTGCTTTTACCGTACCGTCCCTTAACCGCAAGGCACCAGCTTCTCGCTACAAGTGGGTTGTTTTACCCCAAGGGATGAAAAACAGCCCTACCTTATGCCAACTTTTTATCGGATYGGCCCTAGCTCCACTGTGTGAGAAGTGGA
The DNA here is from genome assembly GCA_003342815.1 of Eudromia elegans. Taxonomy (NCBI): domain Eukaryota; kingdom Metazoa; phylum Chordata; class Aves; order Tinamiformes; family Tinamidae; genus Eudromia; species Eudromia elegans. The sequence continues at coordinate 128,595 of PTEX01000003.1, read as the reverse complement.
AGGATGTTATCGTTTACCATTACATGGATGACATCCTAATCGTGCAGGAAAGGCCCTTTATCCCGGATCAGGAGTGAATCTTAATTTCCACCCTGGAACAGCGTGGTTTACAAGTGGCTCCTGAAAAAATACAAAGATGCAAGCCCTGGAAGTACTTAGGGTGTGAGATCTTGAAGAGTCAGATCAGACCGCAAAAATTAAGCTTGCATTCGAGTATATGAAAATGAAAAAATCTTTGCATGTATCTTTTAAAGAAACCAGGAGTGCAACATTTTTGCCAAAGGAATCACAAGCTGATTTTAGTCTTCAGTTAGAAGAACAGGCATAAAAACCTGTATATCCCCATTTCACATAAACCTCACAATATTTTTCATGTAAGAGCAAAGGATTTTTGCTCAGTGGTCTATGTATTGGTCTCCCCATGAGTTCTATGTACCTGGGAGAGATTTGTATAATGTTACTGGAATGAAAGGTATATTAAAGAACTTTGGTTGAAGTTTTCCAACTTCTGAAGCTGAATTGGCTTCTGTAGAAGCAATGAAAAATGCAGCAAATCATGTCATGTTGATCTAAATGTTGGACCTCTTCGCACATTTTGGACACAATTCATGAAAGATAAGCAGTAAGACATGAAAAATGAGAATGAAAGAAATGAAAAGCTTTGTGAGGGAAATTCTGGAYGCTTAACAAAGTATCTTCTAATGACCATTTTCAGATGCAAACAAGACAGCCCAGAGGATCAATAATTTTCTTATAGTGTTTGCTGCCTGCCAATGCCTATAATTCTCCAGAGTATATTTAGATTTGGAAACAGGGAACAATTACTAAACCGTTCATGCTTTGAATAAAGACCTTACTGGATAGTAAAATCTTTATAAACATTATTTAATCACCCATAAAACAGACCAATGACATAATGTTATAATTTTATATTTTAAATTACAATATCTGAACAAAATATAGTTTTTCAGTTAAGATATGTTTAGCCTGGGTGGGCAATTCGTGTCCAGACTTAAGCCAGACATCCTATACCTTGGGGTTTATTCAATAGCAAGTGAAGTATGGCAGCGTATTAAAGGACTGATTAATGAAGGTAGTTGACATGAACTTATGCATAGTATAATAACTACTCATATCTTGGGAATATGTCAAGGCAAAGTATAAAAGTGGTATTTCTGATAAGTTTTTCCTAGGAATTGAGAGCAGAAGTCTTGTGTTGGCTTTCCCCTGGCTATCTACACATATGGGAATTCCATAATAGGTAGCAGACACAAATCTGCTAGGACTATTGCCCTTTAGTTACATATTTTATTTAGTGAAAAAACATAAAAGGGTGACCCTGGGGAGTGATTTGTTTCTCAGTGGCTGAATTGTCTCTCTGGAGATCTTCCTTCCTTCCTCTTTCTACAATCCATGCACAAGAGGTTCATGTCTCCAGCTTTTGTGCCTCATCAACCAAAAGCTAAATGAAGCAAGTCCAGGCAACAGTGGCTAAAATATCATATATGAATTAAATAATGTTATAATTTACAACAATATTTTTATTTTAATTCAGATTAAACTATTTAACTATATCGTATTAAAGCCAGGTTCTAGTCATATATCAGCCAAATTCCTATCTCAGTGAAAGTGATGCAGAACTGAGGAAGGAAAGACATGACTGGCATGAATAAGTCTTTTTTAGCAAAGCAGATTTTTTTTTTTTTTTCAGGTGTAATCTCTCATTGAAATTAGATGGAAGAAGAGGCAGGCACCTCTTCATAGTCAAATAACACATAATCAAATCCTCCCTTCAGCTAAGTCTGTTAGATTTTCAAAAGAAAAGAAAGAAAGAAAGAAAGAAAGAAAGAAAGAAAGAAAGAAAGAAAGAAAGAAAGAAAGAAAGAAAGAAAGAAAGAAAGAAAGAAAGAAAGAAA
>PTEX01000003.1:102984-126619 GCA_003342815.1 Eudromia elegans | reverse complement strand
AAGAAAGAAAGAAAGAAGCAAAAATTATCCTGTGCTGCTTTTCTTTTACAAAAAAAAAAAGTGAATATGAAAAATATTTCTCCTCTAAATCTTAGAGAATCACCTGAAATACTGACTGAAGACAGTGACAAGTTAAAGTGCCACTCATCTTTTCAGAATTATGACTATGAAAGAAAGGATACAAACATAATTCTCAATCATATGAACTGTTGTATATGTCAGAGTTCAAGAACAAGAACAAATGTGTTAGCATAGAATGACTGGATCCATCAGTGTCCATCCACATAGTATGGACAGATATGTAGTATTGTCTTTGAAAGGATGTCTTACAATTTTTGATTCCAGAAAAATTAAAAGTGAAATTTTCGTAAGTAACACATTTGAGCTTCTTCAGCTCTCCATCTGACAGTAAGTAAGGCTCCAATAGAGAAAGACAGCTTCAGCATTCTTCACATGTTCGGTTTGCTGAAGCCCATCTAAAATCCTTCAAAAGATTTTTAAGGAAAATACTTGAATGTGTGACAGTAGATTCCAGTGAAACTGGTATATTTCTTTCCAATACACATTTCCTGACAGGAATATCTTAGAAATTTTAGTAGAATTTAGAGGAAATCAAGATGGTCTTCTCTTTCACTGTCAGAAAGATATTGATTCCATATTTAGTATTACTTAATCAGAATTTTACAAACAAAGCTTTGATATTGATCATCCTCTGTTGTTTCTGATATACTAAAAATATTTTAATCTGCCACTATCTATGCTAAATGAAAATATCCATTCTCAATTTATTTCAGTCCCCCAAATAAAGTCTTTTATAACCTCTCACACTTGGTAGTTACAATAGCTTATGGCAGAATTTAAGATCTTAAAAAAACAGATGTTTACTATGAAACACAGTTTTGAAACTATGTTTTTTATACATAGTGCGAAATGCACTTAAGCCTTTGCATGACAGTAGCATCTGGAGAGTTTTTATGTTTGTTAAGTAGCTAGGATGACTAGTTTTCCACTCTGGAAAATGTTATATTCAGGGAGGTAAAGGATTTACAATAAGTGTTTGGGGTTTTTTTGTTGTTGTTGGGATTTTTTTTTGTTTTTTAAGACAAGAATTGCAGTATGATGACTGTGACATCCCTGGGAGTCTTAATTGCTAGGACACAGAAATGCTGGCTCACACACTAATTGAAAACAAATGAGAAATATGTCATTAAATCACTAAATATGTATCTATCTGGAACACTTGTCTTTTCCTATAATTTTCTTTTTCTACCAACATGACTGTGCAAAGTTGCCAGGGGGTGTAAGCAGTAATTGGTAGATTAGGAATGATKATCTTAAAATAATTGGAAAAACAGGAATTGAGCACTCTAATGAAAATTTCATGATAAAATGCTATAGGAAAGAAAAAAATGAYTGAAAAGAAAATGCAGAAAAAATCTGTCTGCCAGCTGTTTAGTGTCTGGCCCTGGACCCAAGCCCACTGAGAAATGCCCTCTGGAGGCTGGGCCACTCAGCAGTGATGTTCTTATCTTTGCTCTATGGAACGTTTCTGGATTTTATCTAGTAATTATTTAATACAAAATTTGCAAAAATCCAGAAAATCTTAAGTCATCCATGTCTGAACAACTTATATTTTTCATTACAGTACAATGTGTCTAGTTCTAGGCAAATGGGAAGATAAAAGCTTGAATGAAAACCAATGCTCTGTGCAGCAGCTACATGGAATTCTGTGTAACAGGCATTTCAATTCTGCTATACAAAATCCATAGTAGCCGCCTAAGAATACAAGAGAAACAAACCAATATGGTAGTAGAAACAAATCCTAGTGTTGCTTTGGAAGCACAGTTTTTGAAAAATATCAAGAGATAACAGAAATAGTAAATAACAGAAATGTGTAAATTTCCTCACAGTTCTGCAAAACCAAAGTCCACTTGCTGCTGGTGACATCCTCTGTCAAAGAAATGTAGAAGTCTTCAAAGAAATAAAATTCATCAGATAAATCCTCTATCTCTGCTGCTCCAAGGTTGAAAGAGTTTCTATGCTCATCKGGGCTTTAGATCAATTGCTTGGGATGTTGTTCATACAGAACTGACAAATAAAAATGAAACTAAAAATRTTTAAGAGCAACTCTAACCTTTCTGAGAAGCAGGCCACCTCAGGCCCCTAGCACACCACAAAAGTCACTCAGCACCTCTGCCTAGRCAACTGCCTTATGCAGGGGAGCAAATCCAGATTCAGAATCTAAATTTGAGTGTCTATATAAAGGTAACAATATGTGAGCTGTGTAACCAAGCATTTGAGACCATGACAGTCCATGGAAATCTAGTCAATGCTGTCTCTGATGCCTGGAGAGGTATTCCCTCTATGCTGGTGGCTTTCTGGTTGGCAGTGCAATTCTCCGGTATCAATGGATGCTGCACACTCAGCTGTCCTTTGACTATAGCAGTCATCTAAAGTGAAAGTCTCTTGATTTTGAACAGAGTTTCTCCTTATTTTTAGGACATGTTGGATTCCTCTGTGCTTGTCTTCCATATTTCAAAGAAGGTTGGRTAGTGCATAGTTAGTAAAATCCCTGGCTGTATGCCACTGTACCTTCTACATCTACCGAGAGAAAATAAGGATAGCAGCAACAGTTTTGAAGAGAGAAGGACTTACTGGGTAGTGGTGTAACTTTTGTATCATATACATTTCAAGGACTTTGTTGCATCAAAATTGTCCTTTACTGCAAAGGTCTGATCTTCATCACCCAGAATATCCGTTCCTACAGGTTTTCAACATGCCTGCCCAGCCTGTATTCATGTATAATCTACAAACAGAATTTGAATTTTATAATTTACTAGCAAAATCTGATAGATCAGTTGCACTTGATATCATGCATGCTTCTCTTCCTGTGCCCCAAATTCCAAAAGCTGAAACCAGCCTCAAAACAATGCAAATTAATTGTGTGTGATACTATGTGGGATATTAATTATGAATATGAGATTAGAGATGAAATAGATACTTTGAGCCACTTGCTTATGGACCAGTTAATAATTTTCACACACATTTCATTGACAACAACCATACTGAGACTGCACAGACGGGTTCAGTAAATCCGCTGTCATGAGCACAATTATAAAATAAACACAAGGGAATAAATGAGAGAGTGAGAGAATGAATTTGCCAGCTGGAAGCTTTAGAAAAACGTTATTCCATGACCTTAGGAACCATTGAGCACAATTGAACCCTGTCTATCCTTGGCAGTATATTCATAATAAATATAATAGACTGCTCCTCACTGAACTTTGGGACTATATGGAATGGATCTTCTCTATGAAGATAAGATGTTTAGTAATGCATGTCTTTGCTTATGTGAGGTCTTGATTACCCTGTGGCTGCAGTAGGCTGCAGGATAGTTTAGAATCTTTTACATATTTTGTTATCAAGATTTGAGATGGTATGGCTATTGGGGTGACATTCTCTCTTTGTTGTTGGTGGTGAGCTTTTTCCCTCTGCTGTTCACACTCAAGATTGTTCTCCTTCTATTTGAATTTTGTGTGAACATATCTTTCAACACACATAGGTCTCTTGTGGTTTTTTTTTCATTTTTTGAATTTTTGTTTTTTAAAATGAATTAGTGTTAAAATTACTCAAGTGCTTAAAATTCCTCCAATTATTCCAATTACTGAAGTTATTCCAATGTTAAATGGATGCTCTTTGTTATCAGTAGCCATTACAAAACACAGTCCACTTGTAACCCCAAAGAAGGGTTTTTTTTTCAGTTTTCTTGGATTCAGGTACTTTCAAAGCAGAAACTAGATGAGACACAAAAACAAGAGAATAAAAGCTTCCAGTATATATTCCTTCAGCATTTCCTCCAATATCATTCTGTGAACTAGAAAGTATTATCAAATTATCTTCAAGAGTGCAGTCATGAGGCAGATACACTTGAGGTTTCAAGATACCTCTTAGACACCATTGTTTGCATTTGCCAAGGTTCAGAGTAAAACTATCAATGCTCAGCAGAGAACCAGGCTGTAGTATACAGTACAGCATAGTGTTTAAACAAAGAAAGGTATGCTTTTAAAGTAAAGAATACACAAACTATATGGAATTATGCATGTAGGTAAGAGAGAAAGAAGACACCTTAGCAGAACTGCCCGAGAAAGTTTCTTTTTATATGGGCACTTTAACAAAACATAGTTCATGTAAATGCACTGGAAATAAAAATCAGAGTATATAGTACCAAAAGTGGAAGTCCTTAAAAAGTTCAGTTTTTCATGTTTTTTTAATCACTCCCAACTTCAGTAATATCAGTTTCAATCCTGAGTTTGAGATGCTTTTCTTTTTGCATAAATGCTTTGCTTTTTGTATATATATCTAAAATGTTAACTGTTCCCTAATACATACACAATGCATATACATATGCAATAGATAAACATATAATATGCATAATACATATAGAATACTGCAATAGATGTACATATGTATATGCACATTCATATGCTTCCCTTCTTTGTATCATAAAAAGCTGTATTTAATGAAGCTATTTTCATTTAAAGTATAACTCAAAGACTTGACAGTAATTAAGAAATCCATCAAAATTACCATTAATATGTATGTCATTATAAATTTTGCATGACATGTTAAAGATGAACTTTTGTCTATTTAGATCACAGAATCACAGAATCATAGAATGGTTGAGGTTGGAAGGGACCTCTAGAGATCATCTAGTCCAACCTCCTGCTTCAGCAGGGACACCCAGAGCATGGGGCACAGGGTGGCATCCAGGCGGGTTTGAAGACCTCCAGAGAAGGAGACTCCACAGCCTCTCCGGGCAGCCTGTGCCAGGGCTCTGTTGCCCTCACAAGAAAGACGTTCTTCCTCAATGGACATGGAACTTTCTGTGTTTCAGTTTGTACCCATTACTCCTTGTCCTATCACTGGCTACCATTGAGAACAGTTTGGTCCTCTCCTCCCTACAATCATTCCTTAGGTACTTTTACATATTGATTAGATCCCTTCTCAACCTTCTCTTCTCAAGGCAAAACAGGCCCAGCTCACTTAGACAAGCTACCCAACTCAAAGTTTGTAATACAGATCTGCATCCAGGGGCTCTCCCCATCCCACAGAAACTGACACAGATTTTAATACAGTGGTACAAAAGAAAAAAAATACCTAGAGTTCAAAAATAATAATATGGTTTTAATATGAAAACTTACTATATAAAGAAGAAAGCAAAGGAAGGGACAAAAGCATTCATTCTATGCAGGAAAATGGGATAGAAACCACAGTCACACTTAGGCATGAATTCTTCCCACATAGTTTATGGGCTTAACTGAGTGTCCTGGGTAGACATGAGATAGGCCCACAGAATTTTATTTAATTGGTGAGAAGACAGAGTTACCTTAGCTGAGCCATTTAGATGATGTGTGGCTGCTATTGCAAAGTAAAGGGTTTTGTGAGTCATGGCTCTGATGAGGTGAATTGCTCCTGCATCTATATCAACTGCAACTTTCTCAGGGCTGATGCTTTCCAGCTTAAGTAAATTGCATTTTTGTAATCRAAATGGGACATGATGAAGGAATGAGTTATCACTGCTGGCTTTGAATCAGAGAACACAGGATGCAATCTTCAAGCCAGTGGGAGATAGTAGCAGCATTTCTTGTAAATCCTGAAAAATAAGAATGTTATTGCTTTCATTAATCATCTACAATATTTCTCAGCACTTTGTCAACTAAATATCTACAAAGTAGGTCACACAAAAGCAAAGAAAGCTTAGAATCATCAACTATCTAGCTAGCATTGATTTTTTTCTAAAACTTGTTCCCAAGAGTTTATTGAATTTAAGATATTTATATCCAAATGTTTTGAATTTAATAACGGAATTTCCCAGAACTTTCAACTTTGTCATTTTAGAATTGTTTTATTTGTCCCAAGTTATTTTCATCTTTATCTGAAAATAAAATTCTGGAGCTAGGATGAATTACTGCTTTCTTTTCAGACCTGGAGATATCCACAGAATGTATCAGTTTTGCAGAGCTTTTCTATTCTCTGATGCCCTATTACTAATAAAAATGTCTGTATTTGGACTCATTTCAGCTGCCTAATTGTAGACACTAAGTTTCATAGACCACCTGGCCATCAGCTACAAAACCAGAACAAAACGGGTCTCCTGTAGGGCTTGTGTCTCAACTGCCAGCCTTGTGATGTCTCAGATCCTATAGGACATCTCAAAGCACATCTGAAGCCTGTGAATGGGCAACAGAACAAAGTTCTTCCTGTTATGGCCACACTGTGTCAACAGGAAGAAATAAGAAATGTTCTTTCTTCTAAGAATCTTTTTTGAGGGCTTGATATAAAATTATTTCCTGAGAAACAGTCCTTTTTACTTAGTGCTAGTTTTTCCAGTGGTGAAGTGTCCTCTTGCACTAGAGGTCAAGAAGCCTTTGAGACCTGCAGCCTTATTAGCAGGTTTGTATCCTATACAATGTAACTGCAGGAGGACAAATGCTCTATTTTTATTGCCATAATAGTAACAACTTCATTTGCAAGGCACTGAGTATGTGTTTGATTCTACAGAAATTCTTTCTCTTAAACTTACTAACACATCCCTTTAAAAATGAGTAACCAAAATACATGTTGCCCACAGTGATCTGCATGCAATTATACCTAACACAGATATTGAAACATACTGGTATAGGGATTGACTCCAAATGTTGTCACATCCTTTGGAAGAATGTAAAGTCTTCAAGAAAATCTATTTTTCATGTTAAATCAGATCCCAAACGTAAGCTGTACTTCAAAATTACGTAACTGTAGTGATGGTGGTGGAGCTGCCCTCCCTTACACGTGAGCCAGCTTCCAGCAGATGAGCATCTTGGTAACAGCCCCTGTGTTCCTGGTTCTTTCAGGCTACTACATTATATCTAATTTCTAAAATCATTCCTTTTTATTTTAAGATAGTTTAAAATGAAGTACGTCTACAAATCTTTCGAAAATCTTCCCTCTGGACTGATTTTCAGAATGGTTGGATATCCTGATTAGTCTGTATCAGTCCTTTGCTTTCATTAGATTGCATATGGCAGTTGACTTTCTGGTTCACTATTTTCCCCAGAAAAAGTTTCTGCTGGAATGAAATCTGAACATGAATAATGTGGAGATATTTGCAGGGGGGTTGGACTAGATGCTCTCTAGAGGTCCCTTCCAACCTTTAGCATTCTATGATTCTATGATTCTATGATATTTATGGCATAATACAGTAATCATGTGATAATGGAATATAAAATACATGTGAACTCTTCTAGACACACTTTAAATTGTTCTTGCTATATTCTCTTTACATTTTTGGTAAAGGTACAAGCTAGTTCTTTTTAATTTATCCATATTGTACTGTCAGTCTATACTTGAGTGTCCAAAAATTATTTGGCTCTTATGTCCCATGAATATCTTAGTCCATAAGATGAGAGTATTCTCAAGACACCTCAGTTCTCCCAGTGGATGTCAGCCAAAAGGCATACAGGTCTGCCAGAAAACTGTTTAAGGATGTACACAGTAAAAACAACAGAAAAAGAAATGCACAGAACCATGCACTGTGGACCATATACCTTCTAGTTAATAGAAGATTCCCTTATGGAGAAGAAAAAAAGGAGAAAATTTATAAATATAAAAATAATTATACCATCCTTTTTAAGTTGATATTACTACCAATATAATAAAGATGGGTTGACAAATTGGATTATTTGTCACCAAAATAATTATTGCCTCACTATTTCAGACAACTGTCTTGGTTTATCCACTTGGTTTATCATTTACAACACTTCTCTTCCCAAATTACCTACAATTCTTGTGGGTTCATTGTTGAGAAAGATTTAAAGGAAATGATAGTCCTTATTCAGTATGTTGGCTGTTGTCTYGCCAAATCAGCCGTCTGTGTATAGAGGCAGCTTCTCTGTCACTTGCGGCCTTTATTTGGCTTTCTCTCAGAGAGTTTAGGAACTGTTTGTTGTTAAATAGAGCCCTTGGAGATCATTACTGGAGAGAGTTATTTCTGTGAACCATAATGCATTGACTGGAAATTCTTTAGGCTAAACCTTGAAGTAAGTGTAATAGAATATGCTCCTTCCCTACTAAGTGTTCCCTGGAAGACAGCAAATCACAGTTGAGCTCTACAACCTCAAACATTTTTGTCATTCAATAATATACGTCTCTTTAGGATGCTGCCTAGTGTTAATGTAAAGACATATCAAGTGGCTTGATGCTCTCATCACAACAAGAAGGTTGTTCAATCTCTTGCAAAATTAGGCCAAAGATAAGGAGCAAATTTCCATGTCAAAAATAGTAGCACTGCCAACTTAAAAAGAATTTATGTTTGAGATACTACATGAATACATATATGATTTATATGATACATATAAATATGAGGGCTTACAATGACTATATATTAGGACCACAAAGAGTCCTGCATTAGATTTTTATTTTTTGCTATGTAAAATAAAAAACATATTTTAAATTAAACACTGAACCAATGTTTTTATTACTGACTTCAAAATGACACAAAAAGGTGAAAAAAATCAAAAGCCTTGAAGAATATTGTGGAGAATGTAAAATATATTAAGGAAACTTATCTTTGAAAAAAAGGCAATTAAAAAAAAAATAAGCAATTTTCCAAAAGAAAATACTTGAAATCGAAAAATTGAAACGTTCTCAAAATATTAGCATGAAGACTTCCAAATTTTTGTTTAGATTCACTTCTTCGATTGAAATTATATCCTCAAATTTACTCTAMATTAAGGAATCTTTTGCTTCTTCCTGACTGCATCTTAACAACAATGAGCTATTCACTGAAGAAAAAAGAAACACTAGCTTATTAATTAGTGCCTATTAAATCAATAATAGAGTCCTTTGGCATTCTATCAAACCCTCAAAGCATAAATGCAGGCAATCTGGTAAGTAAACCAGTAAAACACTACAATTTTGGAACCTTTCCTTTTGTGGGTTCATCCCTTTAGGATGTCTTCTCAGAAGATCATGCTTTGTGATSTGCTTTCTAATCCACAACTTGTCAGAATGAGTCCAGGGCAAGCCATGGCAGGGAGACTTCGATGAGTAAAATGATCAATACTTGATGCAGAGTGGTAAACTATAGATTTTTTTTTGTGTTCTTATTATTTTCTTTTTGGAAAATAATGAAATTAGCTGTGTAGTTGTGCAATAAAATATAATGAAGCAGAAGTAGTGGTAARAGAGTCAACCCGTTTAAATATAGTTAAATATGTTAATCAAAAAAAGACTACACTAGAGCAGATCTATCTCCTGTTTGAATCCTCAGACAAGAAAGTACGRTATTATTTAGACATTATTTTGTATTTTTTAATAATTTTGACAGAAAGWAAATGCTCACTGGTATAGTCAATACAAAGTATGTTGATAGGTGGAACTTACAGCATATATTTGCCTACATTTGTGGTCCATTGATCTTGAATTGAGTTTTGTTCCAGCTAAGGCATTGAAACAAACAAGTTTTACACTTTTGAAAATAGTTCTTCTAAATGCATCTTATGAGGGCATCTTCTCATTTTGAGACATTCATGTGATCACTGCCAGATATCCCCAAAGCACATTTTGGTTGCTGCCCAAGTGATACTACTTAGCATTTAAAGAACTGCTCAAGAGCGTTATTAATTCTTGGTTTTATTTCTAATCATAGAATTATAGAATCATTAAGGTTGAAAGGGACCTTTAGAGATCATCTAGTCTAACCCCTCTGCACATGTAAGATTACCTAGAGCATGTGGCACAGGGTTGCGTCCAATATCAATCACGCTAACATGCTATATAATTCTCTAGTTCTTGCTGATACATTCTATTTCTTTTTCTAAAATACACCCCAGGAAACAGTAACTTTATTATTCTGACCCAGAAAAAAAAATTKTTCAGAGTCCTGGAAAATGTTAAACTGAAGCTACCAGAATCTCACAGAACGCTTTGGAAAAAAAACTTCTTTCCCCATAAATGTCAGTAAAGGCTTTTCRGAATAACAAAACAAACTTGATTTAAGTATTCTGAGAGCTTATTTGGTCATATAGTTTCAGAGGTTCCTCAGTTGCTCTGTCTATTTGTGAAAATAATCACAAAAATACAATGAAAACACTGGGAGGAATAGGCATAAATGTTGCAGAGTGTGTAGAACAGATTGAGCGATTCTGCTTAAAAGGAATCTGAATAGTTTCTCTCAATTTCTCACGATCTGAGACTCTGAGTTTCGAGAGAATATATATCTTTTGGACAGAGCTTTGATTACTCTGATAGGCCACTTGCCCTTAGAGTTAAGGGACCTCTAGAATGAGTCTTGAACCATTTTATTTGCTAGTATAGATGTAGCCATAAAATGTAGCATTAGATTTCAGGGTAGTAGAAACTGAATCTAAGAGGAGTTGGGAATCTAAATAGCGATAAGGAAGCTAAGCGCCCAAAGACAGCACAGCCACAAGGCCAACAAGTTGCCTGCTGGAAGCAAAAAAAAAMCCCATGAAATTGCTTATGAAGAGAGAAGAAAGCCTGAGTATTTGCAGTATGGGGCTTGTCTTCCCTCAATCTCTCGCTAACTGTGTCTTTTGTCCACTTGGGGGAAGACTGTACAAACGGATGGGAATCCTTGGGTGAGCTGAGTAGTAAAAGTAGAGTCATGGGTTATTTGGCCAAGTCTCTTTCCACATCCAAGCCCCTACCACKGAGAGGTCACATATGGTAACTACCACTTAAAATCTACCATGAGAAGCCATCTCTGTGTCTTCACTGAAGTACAAATATATTCTAAGGATGTATCATATATTTGTTTTTCCATTTCATGTAAATAAGCAGAACATTTGCTAAGCATGATCCATTACTCTTCATTAAAAACAGATAACATTTTKGGTATCTGTTCATGAAAAGCAGATACCATTTCCCCCGACTCAGGATATACACAAGGCGARTCACTTCAAGTCTCAAAAAATAATCATCTTCTTGTACTGGTATTTCATAGAACTAGAAATTCATCAGCTTAAGAAATGCAAATGGGTAGTAACACGCAGGCATTCTATTGATAGACCTTAAAAAAAACACTGAGGGATTTAATTCTTCAGCTCAATAGTACTGCTGCCACAAAATAAACCCCCTCAACTTGCCTCTACTGCAGCCTTCTCCAACTTTGTAGCAACTCTTTCTCAGATACCAAGARCTGCACTCAAGGATGCTGGCTGCACAGTAGCCACCAAGGCCTGTACCACTAAGTAGGACTTCTCTAGTCAATATTAACCAAACCTGGGTACTATGTAGTACCCAGAACTAGAGTAGTAAACAAAAATTGGGTCTTATGCTCAGACAACTCTACTTTCTTAGATGTATGCGGTTCTGATTCTGGAGCAACATGATTCTGGTTACAGTAAACATTTATTGAGTAATACTCCACAGGAGGTGATGGAGAAGAGTTGGGAGAAGGAGAGCAACAGTTTCTATACAAGGAATAAAGAAGRAATCTCCACTATGAGGCAAGAAATAAATATATGAAGATATATCATACATTAAAGTAATAACTTGGTGATTAAAATAGTAATGCAGAGTAGATAATGAGTAAATTTTTTAATTGTTTTTTAATTTAATTGTTTGTTTTTTAATTTAATTTAAATAAGAAACTTTTTGGTTTGGAACACTGGAATTACTAAAAGTTCAAATGCTTTCAAAAATATGACGGAATAATGGGAGAAAAATCTATAAGAAGTTATTAAGTTAAAGAGATTGTCCCTGAATGAAGACATTCCTGAACTGCAAGCTGCTAGAGCCTATTAGAAGAATCAGGTAAAGCGCCCCTAATTTCTAAGCCTGTTTGTCTACTTTTTTTCTAAGACTTGCACAGCTTATCATTATAGAAAAACAGAATATAAAGTGAATTTCTTTAACTTAATACAACCTTTCCTATGTTCTCATTTGAAAATGGCTATTTGATAGAAATCTTGGCCTGGAAATATCAGCTGTGCAGGGGAGGGAGAAGAGTAGCATTATTTGTGGAAAATGACATATACTATTAGGCCACCATTACTGAGTCAGTTTGGATTAAAAGGAAGAGTTAAAATATCAGAGGATATTGTTTTATGATAAAATATTACAGAGGATTTGATAAGATACAGCAAGAAATCTTTATTTTAAAAATGGTATTTTAAAAAGCTAAAACTTTATCATGTTACATGGGATTGAATAGTGCCTGTGGGATTATTAATGTGCTCTGGATAAGAAGAGTTCTACAAGGTTTGAATTACTCATAATTCACCAAGCAAAAATGCATCCCTTGCCCATCTAAAGACCAGATGTAATAAAAATTGCTTGTGCTTCAGCGTGGCTGAAGCTGAGAGCGCCCAAACCATAAGCATGGTAACGCTCACAGCAGACAACCTCCATTAAATCTCATGTAGGGGATATCTTTGACTACTCTCAGTGTGCTAAGATAGCTGCCAGCTATGAGTGGAAATTTACATGGGATTTAAATTGTTGTGGGCTTTCAGTTCTTAACCTCCTTTTCCCAGCAAAGGCTGTAACTCTCTGTCCCTTGCTGGCATGATCTTCAGAGACTTGGAGTCTGTCTCAGCTCCTGCAGGAATGCACAAACCAAGCTGTGTCTCATCGGGGGCTGCATATGTGAGGGATGCAGCAGCTCAAAGCTGCAGCCTTTTCCAAATTTGATATCTGGCTACACACGAACCTTATCAAGTCACTTTTAGAAGTGTTAGGTGAGTTGCAATGGCCAAAGCTATAGTTATGCAATATTTACAGCTATAACTACAGCTGGTAAGTACCACATTCAAAGTACTACCCTGGCGAACACAAATTCACAGTATGATTTTGAGATACTGAAGAATTAATTTTTATGTCAGATAGTTAACATTTTCATTATATATTGTTCCCTAAAATTTACAAGTATAGGTAAATGAATCCTGTCATATTCTAGGACTAAAGTTGGTAAAGTACCAACTAACCAAAACTGTTCTCTCAAATTAGATTAAAAATCAATGGTTAGTAAACTGTTCTCTCATGCCATCATTTGATATAAATTCAGTATCAATTCAGTCTTTTGACTCCAATTAGAGGTTTGAGATTTCTTAGGAACAGATGACATATTTATAGCTCAATATGTTTGTCCCATCCATCTGTTCTCTGTTGGCAGGTTGTAAATTGTTAAATTGCTGCCTTGTCTCTCTCTTTGTATGTGCCGGACAGAACAGGCTGGGAATGGTTTCCTGCTCTAGCTGGTATTTAGGTTCTTCCATTGTGTCAGTCTTAAGTAATAATAATCCATGGGTGGCTTTTTGACCTTCTCTAAACATGTTTACTCTGTCCTCATTGGAACTCACCTCATTAGGAAAGAGTCATAAAAAGGCAAGAAGCACATTTGCAGACTAGAGCAATATCAGGCATAAAATGTTAGATTCTTTGAAAATCACCGGGTTCCAAAACCAGCTATTTTGTAAAAATGAGTTAAAGTACCTGACTGGTAATAAAATACTTAGTGACAATGATATTCTTGAGTCATTCTAGTGAAAATGGAAAGTGTTACACATGTACAGATAACTCCAGATTAGACTAACCCTGAACAAAAAAAAATAAAAAAAAATCTTTTCCATTAAACCAAAATTCATATTATAGTGTAAAATATGGCACTTTTAATTGTTATAGTTTATGCAAACCCAGTGCTGGAACAAGTTTTCTGAGAGAAATCTCCATTTATTGAGTCTCTTTTCAAACTATGGTTATGCTGAAATTATAGRCTGGCCTTGGAGGTGTGTAGCCTGTTTTAAATGCTGTTCTAACTGCAAAGAACAAGAAAACTGAGACAGTCAAATGGAGATTTGGAAAAAAAAAAAGAAAAGGAAAAAAAAAAGAAAATATAAGGATTATACTAATACTCCTAATAAAGTTTGTTAAAGAGTCAGTGGATGTTATTGTTGACAAGGCATTAAAGCCAAGAGAAAGAGGGATTAGAAACTGGAGAAGGCTTAGGAGATAATTTTTTCATATTTTTGCTTAGTTCAGGCAAGAAGTCCAAGGACTGGGCCATGGTTAGCATAATACCATTATTAAAAAATTGTCTGGGGATTTATTTAGAAATTATATATCAATCCATTTAGCCTCATGTGGGACAGAAATTTTGCAAATATTTTAGGAGATTGRATAGAGATAGACTTGAAAGGATCAACAGCCTGAGAACAGCCACATGTTCTCAGGAAGTAAAGATCATTCTTTAGCTGGTTGGAATTCCTGGAGGATATTATTACTACAGAGGTGCAGGGTGATTTGCTAAAGTAGCAGACAGAAAATACAGAATTTGCAGTGTGGTTATTCAGATATTCTGATCATATAMACATCTCAGAACTTTCAACTGATATGGATGACTTTTCTTTAAAGATAAGGAAAACTGATTTATGAAAGCCAAGGTGTTTCTTAAATTCTTTTAGTTTAGAATTTTAAAGCCATCAGACTTAAATGATATAGGACTTAAACTTGGTGTTTAGGATTCCAAATATCATGTGCAATTGGACTCACAAATAAAAATAAAATCTTTGCAAAAGTTCCTATTGCACTATTAAAACAAAGGGAAGCCTCAAAATAGAAGGAGGCAAAACATTCTTTAAAACATCTTAGAGTTTCTCTAAACTGTCTTCTAGCACCCGCTGAGCATCAGAGGAAGAGCATAGTCCACACTTGAGTAGATGGCGGAGTCTTAGCTTGGTTTACCTAGTTGGTGAACACAGGTGCAATGCTCTTTTGTACATATATTTAAGGTAGAATTACCTCAAGGTTAATGGTTTTGTTTTTCTTTTGGTGTAAAAAAACACAGATGGCTTATGGGGACTTGCTGATTTCTTTGCTAGTTGCTGGTGGTGAAATATATACACATAACTTTTGTCAGAAAAGTGTTATTCTAGATGAACATAAAGAAATTATCCAGGTTCAATGAATATTGAAGTTTGGACTCCAAGATCCAAAAATTGTTTAAAAAACAGTAAATTTTGCAAGCCAGATGACCTTTGAGTTTTTATTATCACTGGAAATTTCCCAAATTGCATGGATAAGATAGAAGAGTTGTCAAAATGAACTAAAGGAAGGCTTTGAACAGATATTAGGGAAAGAGCTTAAACTATCAAATCAAATTAAATCATTTTATGAATAACAAGGGGTTAAATACCTYAAAATAATAACTGTATTCTCAAAATAAATGTTTCTCAGTTGCTCTAAAAATTTCAATAATTCTCTATATAGGGAAAATGCTACAGATTGTCACTCTAAAACTGACAAATATGCATCCTGTGAAGATGTTAACCTGCAACCTAGATCCTAGATCATTTGGGTCATTGACCAAAAAAAAAAAAAAAAAAAGTAATGGTTTCTTCATGATTAATTTGATGGTCTCATAACGAGATCATAGTCTAATAATGGGACCAAACTGAGGTTGCTACTCTTAGCTAAAGAAATTGGTCAAAGGAACAGAAATTCTCTCTTTCYATCAAACACAAAGCAAAAATCTAAATCTGTATTATAATACACAAGGAAGATTTAAGAGGAATATTTTCTCCTCTTGTTTGTCTTCTACCAAGATGTTTTTAGCAGATGAACTCATCTCCCTGATTCTGATTTTTTGAAGTTTCTTCTAATTAGAAATTTRCTCTAATGAAGGATCTTCCAGATATCTCATCTACAGCTAGCCACTAATAAGATGGAGGAAAGAAGTGCTCACTATTAATGCTTTTAGGAGGCAAGGAGCATGTTCTATTCTTTTCTTGCTGCAGAAAGGGTTCTGGGCTCACTCTGTGCCAGTCATCGCAAATGGGAGTAGCACTTCAATTTCTAAAGCTTTGGAGAAGCCTTAGGCTGAATATTGAAACTGCTATGAAATTTTTTCAACTCATCTGGACTAATCATCATCACTGTGAAAATTGGATGAGGTTCACCATTCCCCAAGAAGCCAGAAAAGCTAAGGATACACTTATATTTTCGAGTGGCTTTTTTTTTCTTTTTTTGCTAAATTGTGACTGCTAATCATTCTCATTTTTGATTGAGTCTCTAAAATGTTCCTCAGATTTTCAGTTTAGCACCAGACCTGTTTTTTTGGCCTTGGATATATATTGAAACCATTAGGCTTGTTAGAAGTAGATGTTAGTCCAGATGGAATTTAAAACACATTTCTGAGGCAAGGAATCTAAAGGAACAAATTATTGACACATTTCATTACTTCCACTGCAGTCTAAAATATTGGACAAATAAGAAATATAAATTCACAGCTCAGATAGTTTTTGGAACAAAGGGAGGCCATTAATTCTTTATGGTCAAACATGATATCTTATCAGTCAAGTAACAGTGCTTTGCTTAAAACTGCAGATGTCATTTTTGGATTAGGTTTTATATTAGTTCTTTTTTGATGAGCAAAATTTGGATAATATWTTTTTTCATATGAATTATCCTGTGTTATGATCTGACATCTATTGTTGTGGGGTGGAAATCTGCACAAAACTTGGCTCTGAGTATATTCCTTTAATGGCTTAATTGTTATTTAGAACAGAAAATGGCAATGTGGACAGATCAAAGTCTTCTCAAAACTAAAATGAATTCTGTGGATACTCCAGAGATTTATATCCACATTGAATCATAATATCTACAATTTTTACAATAATAAATTTATGCTTGGCTATAAATATAGAGCAGATGCAGCCCATCTCCCCTTCCCCCCATCTCCAACTCCCCCACATTTGGTAATGSCTCTATGCATCCAGCATCAGGAATGGTTGGCTTGGTGTGCCGTCAGTTTACCTAACCTTCCGTGTCCAGGAAACTCCATTCTTCTTTATTAACCCATTCAAGAGCTGGTCTTACTTTGTAAACAACTTAGTGTGAACAAATCAAGGGCATTGTCTAAACAATATATAACACCAAAGCTTTGTTTTGTAGAACGGAACTCTTGTTGATATCTTGCTTATATCAAATAAAGAGGGAGAGTTTCAGGAGGGCACAGTGAGAGTTCTAAATTATGACAAATCTTATTTCCATGTGGGYTGCAAAAGAGGGGATACAACAAGAAAGACTGGGAAGACTCCCACTCCTTTCCATAGCATTCCATGTCACCTACTTGAGACTTTCAGGAGAGAAACTAGGAAGGAATTTAAGTATTATGACTTGCACAAATTTTAGTTGCTCTTAAACAATGTCTTATGTTTATGTAGGGACAAGAARAAAGCAATGTTCCTTTGAGTGTTAAGAAAAAAAAGATAAATAACAAAAAATATTATCTTTTTGCATGAAACTGCCCTAGAAAACACAGTGTGGAAGGCTTTCTCTGCTTTGTTCACTGACATACTGGCCCTATGCAACTAAAAATCCAGTGAAGCTGACTCAGTTATATACTTAAAAACTACAAAGACATTCAAGTATAACTACCTTTTCAAAAATATAGTCATGCTCGTATCATACCTAACATGTGGAATGGCAAAGGTTAAGAAATGCATTTTTTTCTGACTTTTTTTTTCAAAGAATTAACAAATGTTGTCTCTTAGATGTCAACTAACTTCTTATGCATTTAAAGGAATTGAGATGGGACAGGAGATTTTAAATACATTTGTCAAATCCCTAAAAAGTGTGAAAATATAAATTGCTCCAAAATAGTTTGAATAAAGCAAATGAATGTAGACTATTAACATTCTAAATGCCAGATATCAACCAAACTAAACAACAATTTAGGCACCATAGCACTGAATAAAGTAATAAAGGATGGAAAAGGATATTCTCCAAAATTTGAGTCTACTTGAGTGTAGACTTAGGATTAAAAAATATTTGTGGATGCTATACTCATTTCATACTCTCCTCTTTGCAAAAAAAAAAAGTGATAGGTAAATTGCTAGAAATGGAAAAGACAGCATATAAGTTTCAATGTCATGGTATGAATCCATTTCTGGTTTATATCCTACTTTATTTATATAAACTGAATATTAACAAACCCATAATTAGTTCTGTATAATTTGATCCTCTTTCTCTAAGTAATAAACTACCTAGAAAAATAAGATGAATAAGAAAATGTAGCCTGATGCAATAAGACAGAATTCTGATTAAATAAATATATAAACATTTTTTTCTCATTTCATTTTATTTTATTTGAAAATAAATGGTATTTGAACATGCAAGACAAAAAAGAACTTATGTTTATTTGTCTAAGGGATGAAGCAGCTATACAATTATTGCAGCTATTCAGCACTGCCTCCTGAGAGATACTTCAGATATACTGTCAAATATATTTTCTGTACACAGAGATATGCATGGGAAATTTATTTGCATGTCAGAGACTGATTCCTGAATATGGGATTACTTATTGTAGGCCACCCACAATAACATCGCATTGAAGTACCTCTTCACCACCAGCAATGGTTCAGTTAACCTTTGATTAAATGTAGGAATTTAAAGTATGAAAAGGTCTGAAACCTGACACAGTCCTTTGACACCACGCTGTCTGCTATTAAAGATAGTCCTGCATTAGGTACTGATTTCTGAAAATAGAATTATACTGCCTTAGTTTTCACTCCTAACCCTTCCATATTACAAACTGAAACCCTGCTGTGTTAGGAGACTTCCTGAATTACAGCTTCACCTTTCAAGTCTGTGTGTTTGTCAGGGAGCTTTGGAGGGGAGAGCAGAAGCAAATGAATACAAACCAGACAACCCTGGGCACCAGCAAACGAAGTGCTCGCCTGCACTGTAGTCATCAGAAGATGACAAAGGACTTCAAAGTCTGATCATCCCCCATCAAGCCTTCTCTTTTTTTTCACACCTTATATAGCATGAGATATCCRGTCAAGTTATAAGACAGCCAAGCATCTTCCCTATCAAGATATCACCAATAACAAGTGCCTGTCTACTTTTAAATCTGTGCYGCTGGTATTATGATCCTTATGTTGTTGCAGTTTTTAGCAGAGTACACCGGTGAGCCACAGTCTCAGATATGCTTTTACTACATTTTAACCACTAACTTGTGTTTGCCTTTTCCTCATATCCTTTTATCCAAGCTATAAAGAAACTCCCAATGGGAATCTCCTGATATTTCCGAAACCCATGGTCCTCTTCCTCTGAGCTTTGAATTAAAAATCTGCAAATCACATTTTCCTTTTTCGGTGCTTAYTCTCACTTGGATATACAAAAAACAAGCAAACAAACAAACAAATGAAAACCCCAAATAAATTAAAAAACATAACCGAGAGGTCAAAAGACCACAACTCATCTGCAAATTTCCATCAAACTAAAAATGTGTTGGGTTCCACAGCTCATAGGATGTGAGAAACAATTTGAATTTACACTATGTTTGAGAAATTAACAATTAAGTTTTAGGGTAGAATATGTACTTCAGCTAGGCTGGGATAAGTAGCGTCACAGATGGTTGTTTGAGAGCGCCCCAGGCACTGATTGTTCTGCAGAGACAGTGATCACATCCCTAATCACCAGCAACACTGTTGTGGACTGAAGACATCACCCCAGGAAGGGATTGCTCTTGGTGTTATAGCAATACTTCAGCCCAAGCAAAGTAAATTTCAACCCACAGCAGACTAAATATGAACTGCAATTGACAGTCTCCAACWCTTCCCAATCCACCAGGATTCCCTTGTTCCATGGATCTTCAAGTGCCCACCAGCCTTTCCAAGTCACCTGCAAATGACTTCATGACTTTTGGAGAGACAATACACCTTTTCCCTAGCAGAAGCTCTGCCTCGTCAGCCTACATCCTCATGGCAGCTCACATCACAAGAGGTTCCTCTCCCCTGGCTGCTCATGACTCAAGGGGAACAAACTGAAAGAGCTTTTCTTTTAGCTCCATGATGTATGGRTGAACAGATGAGGGACAGTTTGGTCCCTGACAACTCTTCATGTGGCACCAGSTTAACTTTGTCACAAGAGGCTGTTGTGCAGCTGTGGTTTCTTTAGATTAAATCTCATTCTATATTTCTAGTCCTAGCTAAAATTCTGGTTCCTCTTTGATGGTGCCTTGTGAAGAAATATTCAGAGACTTGTCAAACTTATTCGTTGCAACAGAGCTGTTGAAAGCTCCAGTGTGGATGGAGCTGTTTTAGGATCATGACCACACTAACATTTTTAAGTCATTTCCATCCCTATCTTCTGTTGGGGGGAGGTGGAGGAGAAAACAGAAACAAAAAGGCAACCTCCGAAAGCTTCAGTGGATAAATATAAACAAGTAAAGATGGCATGGTTTGACATGATTCCCTTAAGGATGTAGCCTTTTTGGAAGGAGAAAGGTGCAATCCTACCCCTGCCAGTGAAGGTCATTTCACAGTACCAGAAAGGAAGGGCACTGCATTTTGGCAGGATCTTGCTGACTGAGTATTAGGTTGTTTATTGTGCAGTCATTGTTTCTGATAACAATGTGCAGAGCACTTACTGGAGAKGAATACTTTGGGATGCATAGAGTAACATAATCTTTCCTAGTGGAATACCAARTTTATCCCTTCTGTGACACTAATCTCATAATTCGCTGGCTGAGCACTAAAGGTTTCTCTTACAAATTAGATCTGTTTGATAATCCATATAGTGTTTTGACATACTTAGTATGTTACTATTCATATGCCTTCCTGGATAATAGTTTAATTTGAAGGTTTGTAGATGCCAGCAGGAGAGTCAGAAAGATTCATGCAAAAACTGAGATTTTTCACGCGTCTGTTCATGAGACTGGAACCCTTGTTTTGCTTGACTTGCTCTTTTGTGTAGGAATCTTGTCAAATGTTGCTTCTGACAAATAGAATCCATAAAGAAATGATGCAAAACAGCTTTTCTCATCTACGTATCTTTTGTGAAAATGGAGATAGATTTTCTTTTTTCTTTTTATTTCTATTTTCTATTTTCTTTTTTTCTTTCTTTTAATTCACATTACATTCTGGATTAAAGGCCACAGACAAAGTCAAGATCCATTCTAATAGACTCTGAACTACTTAAAAGTGCTAAGAGCTAAAGCATTGAGGCTCATAGCATTAAAATCTGCAGGAGATAATTCAGTATCTCTTGAAGAGWGTTTTACTGTCTGTGGAATCACTAAAAAGTGCCTGTTGCTTAAAAATGATAATAAAAAGGTTTGTTCTATCTTCAACAATTGACAAGTTCTACAAAGGGAAGTGCAAAGTCCTGCATCTAGGAAAGAATAATCCMGCATATCGTGCAGTCTGACCAGTAGGAGAGCAGCTTTCCAGAGAAGGGTCTGAGATCCTCGTGTACAAAAGTATGCCCTCATGGCAAAGGYCCACACTGTCACGGGATGCATTAAGCAGACCGTTGCCAGCAGCTKGAGAGGGATGATCCTCCCCCTCTACAGCAGAGTGTGGCATCCAGGTCTGGGTCTCCCCAGGACAACAAAGACATGGATTTAMTTGAGTAAGTCCAGCAAAGAGTCGTGAGGACGGTTAAGGAACTGCAGCATCTCTCAGGAGGAGAGCAGACTGACATGTAGGACCACATCCTCAAAATATTTAGGTGTCTAATTTGCAAGTGAAAATGTGTATATAGACATAAACATGTAAAAATAGTGCTGATTAGTACAAATGCATTAGAGATGCTGAAAAGGGGTTTTGTGTCATTTGGACTTGGTGTCTAAGATCCTTTGTGGAGAGAATTTCACCTGAGCAGATAAAAAAGGACAAAGGGAGAAAGGAAGGATATTAGTCTCCATTTCTACCCTGGAATGTTGAGCTCTGGTGCCTAAGCTCTCACTGATCAARATGATGAGAGTTAAACTGAAATCCGAGAATGAGCTCCCAAGAGAAACTGCCTTTTTGCCAAGTCATTGAGTCTCCATTCAAAACAGTGGTTTTCTCGCCTACTTTTCTCTATAGYTGAGCTTGAAATCTTCACCGCATATGTAACGTAGCACCAGATCCTCCATGCTGTCTAAGCTTGGTTGGGAAGCCCAAGCACCTCCAGGGCAGTAGAGGGCAAGATGATATTAATCCACCGTGCCTATGACCTGTGGGTAACTGCATTGCTTATGCTTTCGTTTCACCAGTGCTCGTTGTTTGCTTAGAGCTGTTAAGTTCATGGCTTTTGAAACTTTAAGTGGACAAAAGGGTACAAACAACTGGATTTCTCCAGCTTTAGAAATATTGATTCACTTCTGGTTTCTGTAAGAAAGTGACATGGAGGTCCACTAATATCTAAGGTTATCTGTGGCCTTGTGACCTGGGAACTGTAACCTTGGTGTGACTCTGGTTCGAACACTGAGAAGTGAAAGGTCAGAGAAATGAGATAGCTTGTGCAGGGCAACAAGATTAGCATTTTGGCTGCTCTTAAGTTATTTTTAGAATTTTAGCTGCTCTGAAATTGTTAATCTGAACCAGGGCCTTATCAGCAACTATCATTCAGGTGTGTTTAATGAAAAAAAGAAAAGAAAGAATTATTGAACGCCTGAAAAGACAGAGTGTTTTCTGTATTGCTAAACACGGTTCCAAAGTAAATAAAGGCACCAAAATGAGCTGATTATTTGGAGTGTTAAAAATATAAAATTATAAAGACATATTTTCATTTTCCAATGAATTATGCCTTAACTAAGTCAAAAACTTTATTGCATGCAATTCTTGGACCACACAATAAAACCACTGTGTGAAAGAGTAATTAAAGGCTTTCAGAATAATGCATTATGGATGAGTTAGATAAATACAAGCTGGAAAAGCAAACTGTATTATTGCATTTACAACTGTTTTCCTTTAACTATTTTACTTTCCATTTTACTTTTTTTTTACTTTTTTTTTTTTACTTTTTTTAGTATTATTTAATTCACTCTCAAAGTATTTTTTTTTTCAGCATCTACACATAATCACAGAATAGTTAAGGTTGGGAGGGACCTCTAGAGATCATCCAGTCCAATCCCCCTGCTCCAGCAGGGACACCCAGAGCACRGGGCACAGGGTGGCATCYAGGCRGGTTTGAAGATCTCCAGAGAAGGAGACTCCACAGCCTCTCTGGACAGCCTGTKCCAGGGCTCTGTCACCCTCACAGGAAAGAAGTTCTTCCTCACATGGATATGGAACTTCCTGTGTTTCAACTTGTACCCATTACCCCTTGTCCTGTCTCTGACCACCACCAAGAAGAGTTTGGCCGCCCTCCTCCCTACATTCTGCCCTCAGGTATTTGTACATATTGATCAGATCCCCTCTCAGTCTTCTCTTCTCTAGTCTAGACAGGCCTGGCTTGCTTAGTCTTTCCTTATAAGATAGATGCTCCAGTTCCTTAGTTCCTTAGGCTTCCTGGTATATCTGGAAACCATCTGTATAGCTGTGATCTAGTCAAAGTTTAGTAAATACAGTGCTCCCTTTGAAAATGTTTTGTGTGATTCCCTCCTCTCTATCCCTTGTGTTTTATGAAACAACATTTTACTCTATATAATATCTTTTTTTCCATTAAGAAAAGTCCACAGTTATAAAGTCAATGTATTTTTAATCCATTTGAGCTAAACTCAAAACAGTGAGAGTTTCATACTTTTAATATGGAAAGCACATACCTAAATATAGTCAACTTTGAGAAATCATACTGGAAGTCTTATCCCTTTTTTATTAGCCCATTTAGCTCCTTCCTTCCTTCCTTCCTTCCTTCCTTC
>PTEX01000003.1:0-102797 GCA_003342815.1 Eudromia elegans | reverse complement strand
CTTTCTCCCTTCCTCTCTTCCTTCCCTCCTCCCTCTCTCCCTCCCTTCTTTCCTCTCTTTCATTTTGTATTTAGCTGCTTCTGGCAATGAATTTATCTTAGAAAAAGCTTCATTTTGAACCATAGGTGGCAGCAGATAGCAGAAACTTCGGAAATATGGAATCCTCTGTGTCTCAGGATGAACTGTAACAGCAAGAGATAGTTTGTTTTATCATAGTATAGATTTTCTATCTCTTTCTCCTCACATTTGCAGATTATTTAAGGAATCTCTTATATATTTAATTTATACTTTTTGGTTGAAAATAGAAGGATTTTTTTGCTGTTTTATTTATTTATTTTTCTGTAAGTAAAAGTCGGAGAAAGTAAGATGTAACCTGATCAAGTCAAAGTTGCCTAATAAGTCTCCTTTGGTCTCCTGCATCATGCTTTAAATTCCAGAAGTATCATATGATCTCTGTTTAGTTGTATCAAATTGACACAGGTTTGCTGAGCTGGTCTTTGGAGCCATGGGCAGTAAAAAGTGCCTTGAAAGAAGATATAGGAGCTGTTAGTRTCATTTGCCCAAATTTCTCAATGGAAGAGAAAGAGTAAGTGCTTGATCCTTACCAAATCTCTTTTAATAAACCTACAKCTACAGAGCTACTACTACAGAGTAGTTTTTCTCTCTCTTCTGTCTGCACAGTTGGGAACTGAGACTCTTGCTTATACATTTGTTTTTGCATAAAGTTTGCACTATACTATTATTTTTTACCAACATCTTGACAACTTAGAATGAATTCAGAAGCTTTTGTAGCACTCTTCAGGCACATGGATACCTTTGCCTTCTGTGAGTGGAAATAGATACGCCAACACCTAGTTAGTTCAGCAAACTGCCTGTCTACTCCTGTGGGAAATGTAGCTTTGGTTTCTTAATCTAACAAATAGAATAATAGAGTGGAATATTCTTTGGCTAAATCAGCTGTTCTTTTTAAAAATAAGTGTGATCTTTGGCTTTTGCCTGGATAATCTTAAAGACAGYGTCTTCATTCCATGGTGGTTGTATTATTTCGCACATGACCTGGAACAGGGCGTGAACAGTGAGCAGAAGCATTATTTCCTGGGAAAAGGCCTGTTTAGTGTATCTTTGACCATGCTTTTCCTACAGGTTTCTAGGAGAAAGGGAGAGCAAACAAGCAGCGCGGGCCCGAGGCTTTCCCTGTTGTCTGGAAAGGAGTGACTAACCCTGGAGTAGCTTTTGGTTTGACAGATGGGTATTGGGCAGGGGTGAGCCAGCCTGCACWGCTGCAGGCTTTTGGGACCTAGGATCTGGACCAAAGTTGTATCAAAGTTTTTTTTTTTTTCCTCTGGGGTGAAATTCCCTGGAAAGCATTAAAGAGATTCTTAGAAAGGGTGGTAGTGGTGAATGGCAGTGTCTGCAGCGGGAGGTTTGTGCACGAAGGGAGAGCAGAAGATTGGAGTCAAGAACCACTGCGTGAGTCCAAGAGAAGAATTCGCCTGAAGGTTTAACAAGAGCCCTGAGTGAAGCTTTCAAAGAGGAATTAAATAATTATCTGTGGTGGTTGAAAGATGAACTCCAAAGAAGAAGCCTTTAAATAAATAATAAAAAAAAAAGAACAAAAGGTTTGCTTCAGAAGAGCAAACGTAGAATATATATCCAGGGGTTCTGCTTCATTACTCAAAAGAAAATAAAYCAATGTTTCAACAATGCAGCTGACTGAGATCAGGTCTGAGATTAGTAGTTTTCTTGTGAGCAGACAATGATTCTAAATACAAACATGAGAGGGCTGCAGAAGGATGGAGCTCCACATCTTTTAGTGGAAGAATAAATATTATCCAAAGCTGATTTATTTGCTGATGGATTCTTGTCTCATGCTAAAAGCATGAACAACAGTTTCAGAGAGCACGTTACCAAAAATTTCCCCAAGATGGGACTACTTTTTAAGTTTTGTTTTATATTTTACGCAATGGCAATATATATCCATTGCATTGTAAATATTAAATATGAATAGAAAATAAAATATTCATACTGTTCCTTTTTGTATTTGGAGAATTAATTTTATTAATTTTCYTTTAACACAATCGATATCTCTAAATTTATTTTCTTCTAAAAATACAGAGAAATAATTATATTTAGTTAAAGTTTTTACTTCCAAACATATYCAGTAGCTTTGCAAGATCTGTATAGATCTTTTGCAGATCTGCAAGATCTGCAATATCTGAATGGCTGTATAGACATTCATGTTTCTCAAACAGATAAACCTGCATCCTAAACATAGTTGACAGCAATCTTACCTATTTGAACTCCGAGAAAAATTAGTTTGCATAGTAATATAGTTTTTTCCCATCACATATACTACTACAAGTTTTTTTAATGTTCCTGTTCCTTTCTGTTCCATTTAATCCAAATGATAAGAGGGTCTACATTTTTGTGGGTTTCTTCCCTTTTTCTTTTTTAAATCTATTTCTGTATCCTGTAATTTCTTTCAATCCTTCTCCTTTTTTTTTCTTAAATATCTAGAATTAAATATTCTGCCTCCTTTTTTTTTTTATTCTGTTTTATTTCAGTGGGTTTTTATTACTTTTTTTTTTTAACCTCCTTTTGCTGACTTTGTCTTCAGGTTCCTAATCTTCTCCCCTTGCATTCTTAGTTGCATTCTCATACAAAGAGTCATTTTGAAAGCCTTCCTTAATTCTTTCTGAACTCTATCAAGAATCTCTGATCTTCCTTTTTCTTGTTTCAGAATATTTTTCCCTCCATATCCTACTGCCCTGAAAAAGATGGCATAAATAATGTTCTCTTTAGGATATATATATATATATACACATATTTTACATATATACACATATATATAGCCCCTATATTAGAGGAAAAGCACTGATTTCCAATTTGTGCAGACAGATATAATGGGATCCTGTGCTTGTTTCTGTGTCTTGCTTGTTTCTCCCATCACATCCCTGCAGAGGAAATGAGTGTCAAGAAAAGGTTCCTTCCCAAAGGTTTGGCAGGGCCTGACCTTGCCATCCCCATAAGTGATGTTGCACTGCTGTGAACACAAATGTCTGCAGGCTTTTGCTCTTCAGATGACTGTGGCGCTCACCTTCCTGCAAATTCCTTTAGTCAGGAGGAGGCAAGCACTACCAGCAGTTAAAAATGAGGCACTGGGGACACCATTAAAGTGAGAGTAAGGTAGGAAATACAAGAAAAGAAAGMAAATGCATGCTAACACTTTGAGGGCCATGACTCTTTTTACCTAAGCTCAAGGTTAGTGTCTACRTCTTCATGTACTTTTAAACACAACCAGCTCACTCGTTCAGAAAACTCTACAGCCTGTTACTATGGAGAATAAGGCCTGGTCCTCACAATACAGGTATTTTGGCCAGTGGAAGAATATGGGCTCTAATTTCATAGGATTTATACGGATATGAGTGTTATTTCATTACTAGCCCTTAAAACTCACTGACCACAAACCAGTACTTTTCTAAGCAAACCTCTCTCTGTCTGAAAAGTTTGCTATGGGGCTGTCTTGAMAACAACACAAGTAGCATGTCTTCTCAGACATCCTTACTGAATTGTTCCTTGAAGCTTCTGACTTAAAAATGTTCAAGAATTAGTAATAAAACACAACTGAAAAACACAGAAAAATAAAAATTTCTCATATGGGGAACCAGAAAGAGARGACTTGAGACACTCCTGCAGGAGAAGGCAGCTGCTGTGGCGTGTTGTGTACATTGCATAGGAAAATACAGAGCTATTACCTCCCACCACTAATCCCTCCCTTTAAACTGTATCCATCTGTCTTTCATCTCTCTTTCTCACAGGTTCCATATCCCTGCCTTTTCTTCTGCTTTTCCCATATTCTAGTCCTTAATCCCAACCCCATCTCACCCCATTCTGCAGGCATTTGCGCTTGTCATATATTTAATTTTCTTGGTGCCTCCTGGATTTTTGTTGTACAGTGATTCTTCTAAATGAGATTTGAAAGAAAAAAAATCATTTTGATAGGCAGTGTGTGTACATCTATATGTTTATGAATACCGCAGTCAGATTTAGCATCAGCTGAATTTGGTGGTTACTGCCTGTCCCAATGAGCTGCCCAGCTATATAAAAACTGGTAGGTAGGATTGTCTTTTGGCACAACTTGTGGCTGTAAAATAAGCTCAATCCTAAGTAGAGAGTTGAGCTCTTCTGCAATTGCTGTTCCAATTYTGTTGTTTCCAGGAGAATCAAGCACTGTGCCAATCTTGGAAGGGACTGAGGCATGTCAGAGCTGTGGTTTGAGCTCTGACTCTGCATAGAAAAGTTTGTTATTATAGCTGGAAGGGAGTTTAAGGAACGAAATCTTGAGAACCTGTTGTACAGATGATTATAAATGTAGATGACTTACGTACTTAATAGATGAGTTAGCGAATGCTAAAGCACTTAGAAAAATGTGCTTTTAAATTACTTCTCCAGAAATGCATTTAAAATAAGCCTTACAAAGTATTAAAATATATGGATCAATAAGTGATGAAAAATATGTTTCCTAAATTGTAACATTTCGGTGTATTTATATTTATAATCAAACAAACAAACAAACAAAAAGATTTCTGAAGAGTAAACCAGAAATTTCTGTGAATTTCTTATTATAATTGAGAAATTCAGGGAGGTTTTTGTTTTTTTAAAGTGTCTCTTTTCTTACTAACTTCCAAAGCACATGTATCTTTTTACATAAAACAAATCCAGAACTAATTTTAACTCTTCAATTCATATAGTTCATATAGTACACAACACATGTGTAAAGAGGTAAACATGCTTTTAGGGTTGTATCTCCTTATAGTCTTTGCACTGTTTTAAAAAGCCAGGTTGGTTTGAATGTATGCCATGATTAACTCAGATTAAGCAAAAATTCCTGAGAAAATGAGGGTAAAATGACTACAAAGAGAACTTAAACTGTAGTACTAAAATCCATACAAATGGAGCAAGAGGTATTTCTGGCTAAAAAAAGAAAARAAAAAAGGAGATGAATGGAGATCAGTGGAGATTTGCCACTGCCAGACAGCACGGTTGAGGGGATGATTAAAGAACTACCAGTCACGAAGGCAAGGAAAACAGGCACTACATTCCAGTTTGTGTCTTTGCCAGTGGAATACAAGAAGCCTTTTTAGACTGAAAGAGGTTTGTATCATTTGGACTTAAAATGAGAAGTATAGTCCCATGATTTTAATCAAGAAAATTGAATTWAAAAAAAAAAAAAAGGCTGAAATATGGATTTGAGAGATTAACATACTGATTTCTGGGCAAAGTCTAGTTAGATTCCCATCCTAAAAACTGTCCAAATTTCTTAGAGAGAGACATGTTGGCATGTTAAATGATGACAATCTGTCACAAAAAAAGGRCATGCTCTAAGCAAAGAAAACCATGGAGTCTGCATTTTTTTAATATGTATTTTATTATAAAGGAGAGAAAACCACGTCCACATTTTTTTTTTCAAACATGGATAAATAAGCAGTAAATACCATGTCTTGCTTTTTAATGTGTTTTGCCTTTTGTAACAGGATCTGCAAAAAAATGGCATTCCTAATTCAGAGACCTGCAAAAAAAGATGTCTTTAAGAACACAAACCACAGTTTTGCACATAAATGAATGCACTATATCGAAAAACTGCTGGAAACTGAGACAACCCAGCTCTGTGAAGAAACTGCTGAGTACAGAAGAGTTCAATAGTTTATTCAGCAGAAAACAACAAATTGACCCCTAGGCAGGATTATTTCAAATATATATATAAATATATACAAATACATAAAAACAAAGATCTTCCCACTCAAAAACAAACAAACAACAAGTTGTAACAAAAACAGAGAACCCTGTGCTGCTTTGTGATCTTTATGAAGGGATGTTTAAAAAATATACAAGCTTTTTTTTTTTTTTCCTTTTTTCTTTTTAATAGAGATAAACTGGTAAAGAAAAGAATCCACAGTTATTCTAATACCATATTTCTTTAAAATAGAATCAGATTCTTGCTATATTAAGAGCAATTAATGAATGAAACAGAGCAACAAAGAGACAAGCAAAAACACTCACCACATTCAGATTTTGTGCATGATCTTGGTCCCATTTTCATCAATGAGAATGTTACTTTTGATTTCAGTGGGAACAGGGTCAAGCTTTTCCATTTTTTCTGAAGCAGAAGCTGAGTGAATGCAAGCCACTTTCCCAAAGAGACTTTGCTCATGTRATTAAACCATGAGAGACTGTAAATGGAAAGATTTACCCCTGTAACCTCATGGGCCACCCAGCTATTTTGTTGCTTGCTATTAAAAATATTTTATCTTTTCTAATAATTGAATTGTGCATCTTGCCTCACACATATGCAGCATTTTTAACATAACAATTACTTGTTATGACAGTAGAAACCTGTAACCACTCTTCTAGACTTCATTTTATATTTATATCTTTTGAGAWTTTGCATTTATTTGTACTCAGTAGGGTCAGGACTGTGTGTACAAATTGAATGATCATTAAAGGAGATATAAACATGCTATTTACAGTTCATAAATCTTTATTTTCTATACAGTTGTATTGAGTATTTTTATAGTTGTAGTCTAAGTGCTGTGTAGAACCTGCATGCATCTGGTATTCACAAAAATGAAATAACATAATGAAGAAATGAATATTCAGTAAAAAAGTACAATAATTAATGATAAATTGCAAGCATGCAAAGGTACTGTAAAATGAATCTATCGACATAAAATATGCAGTTATGCCATCTCTGTGTATCCTAACTGTTTGCATTTCTGGAACAGAAAATTGATGTACTTTTGATGGAAATATTCCACGCAAACTCATATATTTTCTTCAGGATAACATTTCACATTCTTCACATCCATCAGTTTTTTTCTATATGACATTCAGACTGCCTTTAATGAAACAAGAGGAGGAAAAAACCCAAAACACAGCTACTTTTGTTATCACACTATAAATCCTAGCTCAGGGATTATGCCAATTATCTAATTTACTTATACAGAGCAAGAACTGAAGAATTTCAGTTTATTAACCCTATCTTTCTTCATATGTTTCACTCATTTTTTTCTAATGAGAAACATGTCTTTAAAGGATTTAATGAAAAATAAGATTAGCACAGGTTATTTGATTCTGGTATTATAATAAATCCATCCACTCATTTAAACATAGATGATTTAACGAACACCATGTCTGGAGTGGCCACCTTCAGTACTTAAGATTTAAGATGAGCTTTAACACAAGTATTTCTGTAATCCTGCTTTGTGGGTATATGCTATTTCACCATTGAAAAACTCTCTCCCAGATGGACCGTGGGTGATGTGCTTCTCTTCTTCAAATCCTGCTGCTGTTGCTGAGTAATCTGGTATATTTTTCCATCTTTTACACAGAAAGAAAAGACGTCCACTGATAAGCACTAGATTCAGTCAAAATAACTAGGTCACCAAGTCCTCCAGATGATCTTCCCTGGAAAATCATTGTAGCCGCCTTCTTCTGAAACAAGCTTCCCTTTCCACCAAGATGCAGGGGGCCTAGCGGGAAGCTTTTGTAGGCTATAAAGCGATAATGAAGCAACTTTGCCTCTGTTCAACTTGTTGCTTTCAAGGAGCCCTTCACCTTTTACCTTCGGAACATTACAGAAGTTCTGCAGAGGGCAGTTGCCTTGTGCTTCGTTCTTGTAGCCACTGCTGGATGCTTTTAAAAGTCCAAGGGCCGAATCATCATGGTTGTGGACCGCAAGGAGTAGCTGGGCCCTTTGAAGTAGTGCCACTTGATGCCATTGAGCTTCCCATGGTTCTGCCCAGCTGTGTAGAACACCCCATTCAGGTTGGAGGGGCCACAGGCGTCAAACCACCAGCCTGGAGCAATCAAGAGCAATTAATTAAGTTTGTTTTCCTATTTTCCTTTTTTTGGCCTATCTGTGCCATTCTGTGGCTAGCTGTGCTGGAGAATAGGCAGATATACTTCCAGATTTGGAAAAAAAATCCTAACTCTTGCTGTTTGTATTCACAGTATGTGAGGCAAAGGAAAGGAACAATAAAGACAAATATACCACTTTGCATGTTTAGATTGTACTTTACAGTTCACCCAGCTCATGTAAACATATCTTAAAAAAATTATCATTCATAATGCACTTGTATAACTTCACTTGTTTGGCTCTTTAAAGCAGAAGCATGATTTTAAATATTTTGCTGGCATTTTTGTTTCTGCTTCTTTAACTATGATTGTTCAATTGCCCAGATTGTTTTTACTCTCAGATTAGGTGTTCTTAGTGAGCACAGGTTATGAACATGGTTCTGCTGAGATAGTAATTATAGCAGTGTTGAGCTGTCATAGTAATTACAGTATTAGATTAGAACAGTATTCAGAATGGCATGCAAGGAAATAKTCTCTATATTTAAGACTTCCACTGAATTATGAAAAGGATTCAGCAAATGGAGTGGAGAAGAGGAGAAGGCCAACTCTGAAGGCTAGTTAGGATACGTATGTGCACAGCTAGATGGTTTAGATGGGTGCCTCTGTGTGKATATGTTTATACAACAGTTTTGACAGCTTCATTCAAAGACCAGAGTTGCATGCATAGTTTAACCCAAGACATTAGTATTCAGTCCTTAACCTTATTATCATTTTCAATATGAAAACCTCCGTTGAACCTTGAACCTCCTAGGTCTGGAAACGTGCCAAGCATCTCAGATCCATCTGAGATTTCTTCACTTGTCTGCCAAGCCTATGTGCAAGTTCTCACCTGTCACTTAAGAGAATTGGCAAATGCCCACCCAAAGGTTTAAAAGGACTGTGTGTTTGTTGGCAAATTATTTACATGTCAAAAGGCAGCAGAAAAATGCTAGTAAAGCTATGATCACAGGCTATGAAAATGTAAACATTAATTAAAAAAAAAAAAAGTACAGAAAAAAAGAAAAGTACTGAAGATGAACTTTAAACCTTGCTCTATTGGAAAGACAGGAAAAGAGATTTCTTCCCCAGCTGTTTGTATGTCTAGTTCACTGCTCCTCCAGCAGAATTATAAAAGTATTCTGAGAAATGGGATTACATAGATAAAGAAAAGAGGGGTTTTATTATTATTTTTGAGGGCAAACCAGCAATTTCATTTGCAGCATTGCTCAATGAACAGCTGTGTCGGCATAACTGAAGGATGAGTAAACTGAGAAGTTAAGATAAAGAGAAGTCCAACACCTCAAGACCTTTTCAACCTGAGTTTTCAGACAAAGAAAATCCATGTAGAGCCATACCCTCAACTTTTGTGAGTACACGTTACGGCAGCCCTGGAAATACACCAGAAATACTTACCAAGTACTCATGGATATTACRAACTATGACAGAGTTTTTGCTATCACTCATATGACTGAATGAAGAAAATTCAGACTTGCTATAACACAACTAGAGTTGCAAACTTGGTATAAAAATGTTGTCTCATTAATTTAGACTTCTTCAGTGAAGATATATGTATATATATCTTCAGATCTACTTTGGATAATAGCTTTAGGATCAATTAAATCAATAATTTTCCTTGATTGCATCCCCATTACATCCCCAAGATCTCCAATAATAAAAGGACACTTAAGAGGTTAACTATGATGTAGATTCTATGTATGCTCAGCAACTCCCACTCAAACTACTTTATTTTGTCAGAATGGCAGAGGCTTTAGTTCTGATTGGTCCTTTCGGAGTATAAATAGACTTTCAGGCCTCCTGAAGTCATGAAGCCAAAAAAAAAAGAAAAAAAAAGAAAGGCTTGAAACATTTTCATAAAGTGAATTTTAGATTGTCATGAGAGTTGCAGTTTTAAGGAAAACTCCAAATAACATGAAATTCGGCAACACTGGGATTACAGATCATAAGCTCACAAAGATAAACTAGGTGACATGCTGACTCCACTGAAGCTAGTGGGAGGGTTGCATTATATCTTGGGGAGAATAAAATTTTACTGTGCAAGAATAACCTTGCAGGACAGCTACGTAACCCAACAATAAGTGCTTAGTTCAGAYTGAGGAAGGTAGAAGGAATTCCTGGACTGAAAAATGCCAGTATTTCCCAGTGACAAAAATGCACAAGGCCTGGTGGCTAGAGGTTGTATTTGTCAGCAAGATTTCTGCAGGGTTTTTTTTTTCTCATTGTAAGAGATAGAAGCTTTGTGAATCTTCAGTACAGGTCTTGTGAATCTCTCTGTGTAATATTGTTGAACTGAGCACTGTCTCTGTTTTCTTAATTACAGGGAAATAAAGTTATAAAGATCAGGTGGCTTTTGTTTTTTCATTTAAATCWCACTTTCTTTAAAAGAGTGATTTTAGATTGCATTTCACAGTGTGGTATCACACTGCAATATCTGTTCAAGTACCATCACACATAGCAATCCTACAGCAAGTGACTACTGGACTCCTTAGGAGTCAATGGACTGAAATGGAGAATTTCAGATTTCAGGGTCCTTCCCAGGCTGACCTGTAGAAGCAGAATTAAACTGTGGAGGTTTCTCTTATACAGAGTGCACTGTCTTGTATGAACCCTCCAATTTCATCCAATGCAGTGGTCAGCTTTATATACAGCTATAATGAATCCATACTGTGAGGGTGTTTTAAGCTTCTTGATCTGCCTTTGACAGTGATTTTCAGGCAGAACCAGTGCTTATTCTGTCCTTTGCATTCAGAGCAATATAATTTATGGGTTTTGTCTTGTAAAGTAATTTCTGAGATTTTGCATAATACTTAGTGGGCTTTTTTCAGAAGTAACACTTCATAACGAAATCTTGAGGGAAGGATTTATGCCAGACAAACTCTGGCAAAATCCTATTCTGAAACAATTGACCTCTCTTTGATTACAATGTTATACCTAAGGGGGTAATAACGAAAGAAAGAGAAAGCTGTACAGCTGATGTTTTACTGTAACCAGAGTATAATCTTGTAGAAACTTAAGACAAAGTTAAACAGAGAAAATCTAATCCTCATTTTTCAAAGCTGGAACAGAGATGCAGCTGGGTTCTGTTTRCGGCATTGAGATGAAGACATGGCAAGCTGCACTAGTTACCATTTCTTCTTAAAGAAACAGCAATAGATGTGTAATGGGGCYTTTCTGAGGAGAATGTTTTCAGTAGTGCCCTATAAAACCTATGTTAAAAGTAAAATAAGTAAAAAATTTACAAGAAACTTTTTTTTCTTTTTTAATCTTCTGTGAGGAGCTACTCAAACTTCTCATTAAAAACTTCTTTTAAAACATATTTTATTGAGCATCTTTTAATATACTATATATATACATTGTTAGCAACAATGGATTATTTTTAGACGTTTTCTACTATTGCATCATAATGTTGGGTTTACTTTCCCTCTTCTTTATTTTTCCTATGTGATTTTTTTTTCTCCATCCTATATGCAATCCTCTAAAACTTGTTCATTCCTCCAAAGGTTCTCAGATTGCCACAAGACTGCCTGAAGCACTCTCAACACCAAAGTCAGTATCTCTAAATGAATGCAATGGAAGTGTTTCTCCACAAACAGTACTTTTTTCAGATTCCTTGTATGTTTGGGGAACAGTGGCTTTCTGGGTAGGTGTGAGAAGATGGGGAAATATCGGATCAAGGTCTTCTGCAGCAGAGAATAGAGGCCAGTGCCAGATTTGCCAGAGGTCTAGAGGATGGCTTATTTGCTGAAGCTCACGGGATTTTCTCCTCTGGAAGAATCTTGCTTTTTTTTTTTCCTTTTTTTTTTTTTTCCTTTTTTTTTGTCTTTACTGCAAGGTAATGGTTTTCCTATATAAGCATCAAACTCTATTTTCAAAAGAAAAAAAAAAAAAAAAGAAACAGCCTCTTTCAGCCTGAATCACAAATCTGGCAAGGATTTCAGATTTCAGCGGGATCTTTGAATCATGAAGAATAGACATTAAAAGAAATAACAGCAGAAGCAAGTTTCAAAGGGGGCTAGTTAGGCAATAAAGAAGAGACTTTCTTGGGAAGACTAAGAGTTTTATTCATAAACACAGGTCTTTRAGTTCTGTGATCATCAAGTTAGTTGGCTCATTTGAACTGAGGCGAGCCCCGAGATCTTTTGAGGTTAGCCCACCTCTAATAATTTGTTTGTATACTGCTAGCAGTGCTACTATTTCTGTTAGTAATAAAAATCCTTTGGTCATAAAACATACTGTCCAAACAAAAAATAATTTAGATAATGCATTGCTAAGTTGTTTGAAAGTTTCAGTTATACAAATAAACATGAATCCTCACTGTAGACAGCTGGTCTTCTGAAGCCATGCAAACACWCTCAAACTTTGTGGATTCCTATGTGTTTTACTCTTTAGTTACCATTGCTATTACCCCTGAAAAGCTATTAAATTTCATGTCAGCTCTTTTCATTAAATAAATGCATTTTGAATACTTGTTAGCTTCAGCCATCTAAGGTCAGATGGTTCATCTCCACAGAACTGCTTTTTCTATATCTTTCATTGAATATGAACATGTAGTGAGATCATTCCTACAACCTTGCAAAAAAAAAGGCTGCAACAAATAAGTAATGGTATTATAAGAAAATATCTTTTATAACAGCTTTATGGAGTCAGATTATGTATATATATTTATACGATACACACTTCATTGTCAAAAACAACAACACAGAAAAAGGCTTTTGTACGCCAAAGCTAACAACCTTCTGTTTTTTGTACGTTATATAAATTCAGTTCTAGTACATTTGAAAGTTGAGCCTCGTTTCCAACTATGAGTAATTTTTTATTGTTAGTAACCTGATGCTCATCACTGTCAGTCTAGACTACATTGAGGGTGTACCTCACCTGGATCTGATGAGAGG
Source organism: Eudromia elegans (assembly GCA_003342815.1). Taxonomy (NCBI): domain Eukaryota; kingdom Metazoa; phylum Chordata; class Aves; order Tinamiformes; family Tinamidae; genus Eudromia; species Eudromia elegans. Next base: position 89,994 of record PTEX01000003.1, on the reverse strand, counting down.
CTCTTATTTGCCTTTGGCAAACCAAGAGGATAGCTGTCTAAACTATGTCCAGTTGGTGACAGACCCTTTCTCTCCTGAGTATCCTGAATTCTCTGATTGCCTCCAGATATAAAAAGATCAATAGRATCTGCTCATTAAGATCCAAAGTATGTTTAAGCAGTAGATATGTACAGCTTTATGGAATAAATAGATCCTACACAAAGCCAGGATCTATTTCTAGCCCTCTAAATTTGTTCATAAATTTAATGTCTGGCAGCAAAGCAGTTAAATGAGTTCTAACACAAAAATATTTAAATAGTCTTTTCAACATTTGTAGCTATTTCTTTTACAGAAGATATGAACATTTCTGACATTATRCACTTTACAGTAGTTAGATGGTAATGCTTAGGATCTATTTGGCTCTGCACTGATGACTTCTCGGCTAGGTGACTAGAAGGCTGGTCTAGTTTTGGATGACATTTCAAGAAATATGTGGACCAATGAGACAGATTCCAGAAAAGCAAAAGTAAGAGGTAGGATTTAAGGGTGTTCAGTTCAGAAATCAAAAGACAGAAGTGGTCATGCCAATAGTCTCAAATTCATAAAAAGTTGCTGAAAAGAGAACATTTTCAAAGGAATCTGGTGAATGATCCATTCTTTCCAAAAACTGAAGACAGGATGAGATGGGACAAACTTGGCAGATTAGTTTAGATATCAAGGAAAGCTTTCATATATTAAATATAGCTAACCTCTGCAAGAGACTGTGTTTTGAAACTGAATCTCTGTCATTAGAAACCCTTAAAATGAACAGTAAGATGAGAATAATTAAGTAGAGAAGAACCTCTGAGAGAGGGCCTAAATTACCTCTGAAGATCTTTTCCAGGCCTATTTTCTATGACTCATTCAAGTAYTGGATTGACCATTCTATCCCTTAGCCTTTTATATTCTGAAGATTAAATCAGATTTTAACTGTCAGGATACAAAATGAAAAGGCATTAGCTTTCCATATCAACTGGATAAGATAGCCCTTCTTATGAAGATAATAAATTAAGTGGTAAAAATAACATGCAACTTGGTGATCATGCTCTCACTCTTTTAAATGTATTAATAAACTGATAGTTAAATCAGTCATGGCTTAATTTTCTCTTGATATTTTATTACTATTATTCATACTTCAGCCTTATAAACATGGCTTAATCATGTATCATATATCATAGTGATGATTTTGTTAAAATGCGTAGTAATCATATGTCTAATGAAATATTTCTAATACTTCTATGACAAATCTAAGCATATATCAAACATTTCTTGTCTAAATGGTGGTTATATTTTTCTGTCCACAAAATGATAGGTGGTATAAATGATACTTCATGAGTGCTGGTTTATATGCAAGAGCTTTATGAAAGCAACAAATCTCATGGACCCTAAAAGTTGGTACTCCCATGCACAAGTGGAAATATATCCAGGGGTTCAAGTTGGTTTCTTTTAAGTGTGCTGAGGTTGCTACTTTCTTTTTCTTTTTTTTTTTTCAAACAAAGAACAAGAAATAAGAGGAACTGTCCTTTTCTTTTTCTTTAGATGATACATGAACATTTGCATATAAATGGTGTATTTAAAATTCACCACTTTGAGAAAGAAGCAGTGAAACAACAGGCAAGATGTGCTCCTCTGTTTAGGATTGTCATTGAGAAGTCTCTTAACTTAGTGGAAGAGAAATTCATTGAGAAATTCACTAAATATATGAAAATCTTCTCTGGCTCTGGAAGCTCCTGAGATGCAGGTGATTGAGCCAGAGAGGCTCCTCTAGGAATATCTCAATTTTTTATAGTTCTTACAACTGTCCCTAAGCATCTGYTGATAACTACTGTTAGAGACAAGAAACTGCAGCTGGACGGATCCCTAGGATTTCAGGGACAAGCCTGTTACCACATATTGCCTGAGGCAAGGTAACATCCTAGGCTGTGGAAAGACAAAGCATATTATCTTAGGACTTTTTCACAATAGCCAGGTTACAATGATTCACTTCATAGTGACTGCAGATGATTGCACAAACAGTTCCTGGGGCTCAGCTGAGAGGTGGTACCTTGACCACATGATCTAACTTGGTCTTGGGTCCAAGAGCTCCAGAGACTCAAAGTGCTTTTCTGTTGGAAATCTGTCTGAAGCACTTTGAAAATCCCCTGACTGATGCTTCTTTTTGATGACAATTTTTTGTATTTTCTGCACTGTCTTTCAAAAAAAAAAAAAAGTGTACGTAGCTCACTGGAGCACTCTTCTAGAAGGTGTTTCAAATGATATGGGGTTATAACCTACATCTGACTGAATGACCTGAGATACTTCACCAGTCTCTGACAGCTATTTTCACAGCATAAAAAAAGGAAACTATTTTGCGAAATGTTAAGTTTAAATGAAGAAATTATTTGAATAATAAATGTGCTTTGTCTTCCTTTAAAATAAACTGAGAGATCACTGAAATGAAAWTTTCCAAGGCACAACAGAATGTTACAGCATTCAACTATTACATAAAGGTAAAGGGACTCATGCATGTACTTTCCATTACCTGAAACCACTCTTAAGATTGAGGCAAGYAACATAGTAAGGCTCTTAAAAGAACAAGAATCATGAAGAAAAATGTTCTGTTGATACTGCTGTAAATATTCTCACACAGAATAAAATATATATCTATTATATATAATATATTATCTCTCTATATATATTTTATTCTGGGGAAGAGGGAGGAGTGAAAGGAAGGAGTGAAAGAATAATAGTTTTGATAAAGACCAAAAAAGAAAAATGACAGCTAATAAGATCAAGGAGAGAAATGTGTGTTTTCCTTACATTTTTATTTTCAGCCTTGACTATAACCATATCACAGTATTGTGCTTCAGCTTATCTCAGCCTTTATTCCTGACATAAATATATTCAGTTCACCTCATAGAGATAACAGGATCACCCATACTGTCAAGATACTGTCAAGATAGCTAGAAACCTGCATGCAGATTTCATATCATTCTTCATTAAAGTGCTGTCTGTGATGCTGCCAAAACTAACAGAGAGTCTGATGAAGTTATGTACATAACTTTTCGAAAAGAAGAGGGGCTTTCCAGAACCTGTTATCACTGCCACTTTTCTTAATCAATCTTCTTCTGTGGCACAAAACTCAAGTCTACTTACTAAATAAATATTTTGGCATTTAATTAAATTTCTGATACTTCCCAAGGAACCAGAAAATCTATATCAAGTTGAATGCAGAATTTAGGGGGAACTCTAGCAGGGAGAACTAGCTGCATTTTTTAAAGAATTTGCATGATTAAGGTCTTTTTCTTTTTGAAGAACAATAAATTACTTAGTGTTGTGCAGCTGCTTCAGTTGCCCCAAGACTAAGTGTATCTCCTTTTACATTGGTGTGATTTGTTCTATTCATGATTTGCTCACCTTTTGGCAATTCACCCCTTTCTTCTTTTTTCCTTCATTTGTTACCACTATATTTCAAAGTGTGATTTTTCTGTTGATTTACAGGCCTGCTGAAGCAAAATATATGTGAACCTTGTGGGTTCGGTTGTTCAACAGCAGGCTGACCTTTGCAGGGCAATTGACCTGCCATGCAAGTCAGGAGAGGCAAATAAACAAAACCCAGAATTAGCTGCATGGGAGTAGCTCATGAACAGCTCTGCATGCCAGCACAGAGACAACTGTGCTGGAGTTTCCCTTGCCAGACTCTGACCTGCCTGGGAAGTAGCATATACTAATTTAACAAAATAGGAATAGGAAAAGTCCAAAATTTTACTTAAAATCAACTTCTGATATCTGATCCAGAACTACCTGGCTTGCTTCTTTTGTTACAGAAATGGGAAGGTATTTTTTGATCACCTGTCTGCTGGAAGAAGTTTTTCACGTTGACTTTTAATAAGACATCATTAGAAAAAGTAAGTWCAGTTTGAGAAAATGGCTCCTTAAACACTCTCCCCAACTAAATTATTTTCATTCTGCAAAGGAGAATGAGAATATAGGTTGGGCATTTGATGTAAATTCCCAGTGATGGGAATCCATCTCCTGTCAGCAGATGATAGCCTCAGAGATTTGTACACGCCTGAATGTGGCCTGAGCAGGATACAGAATGCCAGTAACCACAAGTAATATCAGTTTAACAGTCTGATCCAAAATCCTGAATAATTTATATGCTGCAGGATCTTTTCCAGGAAAGTTAGAAATCACTGAGGGAGATTCGGAGAAGATCAGAGGAGAAGGAAAGGGCCAACCTCTTCATAGAATCTGTGAACCGATAAATTACAGTGCAATTTTTTTTTTGTTTAATATGGTGTGCTATAGAGAAGGAAACGAAGTTCCACAGTTGGAAACTCAGTGTAAGCACCATTTCCAAGAGAAGAGGTGTTTGTATGGAGAGATGCTCTTGGATATTCCTCCTCCACTGTGGAGCAAAAAAAAATCAGTCACATACACTTGACTGCTGGCAGACAGTTCGATTTTATGCTTTAAACTGTCCCAGTATAAAATGCTTCACTGTTCTCCATCTCTGCTGACTTCTCTACCTTTTCTTCTGCAGTTCATCTAATCTCAGAAAGGATATTTCTTCAGATGCTCCAGAATAGCTAAGTGTCACAATTTGAACAGAGGGTTGTTGCAATTAGTCTTCMTAGGTTAAAGAGTGAGCCATTACATTAGCTAATTTTATTACATTTATACTTACAGAAGACAGATAGCTGAATTACTGTAATTATTTCAATAGTAGTATAAGTCCCCTAGGTGAAACAGATAATAGAGTACAAAATCAGGTTTTAACAGGCCTCACAATGGTGGTATTACTTTTAAACTTTACCTCCTACTGTCTATTTCCCTGCCTCTCCTTTCTTCTTTTTTTCTATCTGATTTCTCTCTCACTTCTGACAAGGTCCTTTCCCCCTCTTTAATCTCGTAGTTTCTTCTCTCTTCTTTGCCTTTCTTATTTCAACAATAACGCTGACTTATTCTTTCCCTCTTGACATTGTCAGTTTGTTTGGAATTGAATAGCAACAGCTTCAGTGAAGAAGTATACAGATTTCATCTACGAATAAACTCTTTCCTGCTGATATGAGTGCTCCTAGAGTACTGGCACTACCACAGTATACATTAAAAAAAAAAAAAAAAAAGAGAGAGAGAAGGAGAGAGATAGAAGTATTAATAGTAAGAGAGAATTTCACACACTACTTGTATATAATGAGCACAACTTTACCCATAATTGTTCCAGGAAAACCTAGGAAACCCTGCCAATGTTTCACTTATTTCCAGAGTTATACTCACCTCCCGTTAGCATGAGTGCACATTTACACATACAGTTGTCATTGTCAGCATCTTTAGTACTGAACTCAGCACCATGTAAGACCAAGCTACTCTGTTTTCCAGCAGTTCCACTGTGACCTTTTAAGTAAAGCCTGAAACAGCAAGAAAAAACAATCAATATCACCAAAAGGAACAATAAAAGATCCAGGTCTTTTTCCACACAAGATTTGCCTTCTGTGGTGTACACACAGAAACCTCAGACATGTCTTGGGTTTTRGCTCAATCTCCTTGTTGTTTCAGGTGTAGGATGAAGACATTCAGGATGCTTCAACATATCTACATGAAGACATGGTCCCTGCCTCAGAATGGAACTGAGTACAAGTACTTTACTCTGGAAAATGTGACCAGGTGGAGGGAGTSAGAGGCAGAAAAGAGAACAAGGAGATGTGCCTGAAGATCTGGAATACACTGATAGAACAATTCAGAATTTGAGTAGCTGATCCCTTTATTGTGGCACAGAAACTCCCAGTTAATGGCAGCTGTGTTATTAATCCCTGGCCTCTAAAGACTATTTCAAACTGCTTCAGATTTTTTAGTTTCATCAGTTAGAGTCCAAGCCAGCAACCCAGTTCAGTTCCTTCCGCTGCCAAAGCTGTCCCTGAATGATGAATGGAGAATAACTTAGAGCTCAAGTCACAAAAGTCTTCTCAATTTGCAACACTAAATATCCCTTTGTTTAAGGAGTCCTATCAAGTAGCTGGAACTGCAACGATGAGCTAAGAGCCTGAGCCCCAATCCAACACATAAGACAGTCTATGTAATGCTCAGTGTGGCAATGTCCCAGACTAAGCATGTAAACCACAAGGATGCTGACAGAGATAGTCCTATTCCATCAGGAGCAATGGAGGAGCTGGGCACATCTCACCTGAATTCATAGTAAGAGGCACATTCACAAGGAAGAGCTGAAGAGAACATCGAACACAAAGTTGTCTTTTGCTTCTACTCTCTTAGAGACAGTCGTCATTGGGAGAGTGACACAATGCCAAAAACTAATTTTTGAATCTTAGCTACCTAATTCAGATGTCTGAGCATGATCATTCCTATTTTTTTTCTTAAAACATTACAGGAAGAGGAAGGTATCTATTGCCATAATAGCTCATATTCAGGAAGGAGGAGACAGGATCTCAGTGTCTACTTGTGGGAGATAAAACCATAATGATCATGGCCCAAGACGAAGCCTCAGTCTCTGAGACAAGAAAAGGAGAGCGAAGGAACATCCACCACTTGCCTCATTAAAGCTCTGCAGGTACAAAAGTCATCAGGCAAGCAACCAAGAAAATGATACCAAGTGGGATAAGCCCACTACACTGAATAGAAGGTGAGAAACATGATTTCTGCTTCTTCTAGAGTTATCAGAGAAGGGATAAAATGTCTCTTAAGTACCTAAAGTAAAATTCGTAAGAGCAGAAGTAGAACTTAAGTGTGCAAGACGAGAGACATTTCTTTCTTATTGGGATTAACATCTGGGAGTACTCWCCTAGAAAAAGTGCTCACAGGCTTTTCCCACAAGCACAGTGAACAAGGGGAGCAGTTATGAGTCATTACTTGTGGATACTGCCTCTTAGCTGTTGTATTTCATCCAGTGACTTGGGATGAATAGAAAAAACAAATTACTTCATTGGAATATCATTCTTTTATTTGCTTCCTTAGATACTGCAAACTGGTCAGAGTCTCCACAGCAGGAGTAGGGAAGTCCTCAAATCAGGTTAGTTTACACATTTGTGGTTAGGATGAAGATGACATGAGAAGACCACTTCTTCCACAGAACTTTAGATTAGAAGCATTCTTTGAGAGGAGGAGAAGGGAGCTAAAGGCAGCATATGGCAGCTTTCTGTAACAAGTTCATTGCTACTGATTCTGTAGTCCTGCACACATCTTTGGGTGGATGGAAGACCTAAATGAAATCAATCTGATTAAAGTTGTCATGGAACCTACTTGGATTCTAATAATCCCAGTGAGGTTTGGTTGGATGCTGAATTACCAAGCCTTATCRAGATGGGAAGGAACTTGCATGAGAATTACTTCTAGAGTGATTTAAACTTAACTTAGTTTTCAATTAATTTCTCTCTCTTTAAAAACCAAGACATGCTGACAAGCATGAAGCTCTTAAAACAGAATTTGAACAGAACTGTCAGGGCTATCTTTATCTATACTACATATACTATATATCAAAGAAGTTATATCACATTCTTTCATTTAGTTTTAAGGTTGCATATCACCTGATCTGAGCCTGAAAATCAAAGACATTTTAATTAGATCCTTATAGCAAATTTTATATGTAGGCAAATATATGCACTCACAGACACAAATACTTAGATTAAATATAAATACTGTGAACAACCAAAAACCTTTGGATAGCACAGAAATGCTAAGGCAAAATGTAAGCCATGTAATAAAAGATTCTTAAATGCTTAACAAGGAACAACCTAGGAAAAGAAATCATAAATGTCAACATCTTATGCTATTGTTCAATTACAATGCCAGTTAGCCCATAATCACCATGTTATGCTACCAAAAGATCCTTCTATTTTGCACAAGTTTACTCTAAGAAATAGTTTTGCTCACGCTCRTTTCTTTGTTCCATACAAAGGAAAGATTGGAATTAATCCCATCTTCATTCATTGGACTGTTGCCTTGTTTTGCAAGCTGTGTCTAATTTTGTTGCAGAACAAAATAAACTTCCCTGAGGTTGTGTTGATAGAAAAATTACTTTGTCACATGATACCTACAATCTGATTTTACACTGCCATACATCCTCACTATATCAGCAACACCAAAGCTCACAGAAGTCTCATAAAGTCAGTATAAAAAGTTAGTACTGTTTGCTTAAACCAGGAAAGACAATGTTGGCCAGATCATTTTATTAATAATCAACACTATAAAATTCACTTAGTCCAGTAAAAAATATTCAGATACTGTAAGAAAACAATAAAGAAATTAATAATACTTGCTTTGCAATATTTTCCCCAAAGGGGTAGGACATTAGGATTATTTACAAGCTTATACTCTTTTCCTGATATTTTATGAACATTCCACTCAGCACAGATTTAGATCTTGCCAGTTACCTTTGACTTTGCCTCAACACCAGTCGTCTGATAGGTCTCTGGTGACTTTGCAAGGATAAAGCATAGCTTAGTTGTAATGCTGGTAGCCTCATCATCCTACAGCAGTGTGCACATGAGCTACTGGGGCAAGGTATTGGGGGCCTTCCTCTCTGAACCAGCATCACCAATGAGGTGAGGCAGGAAAAAAATGATRCCACAGAGTTGGCACTCCATCAAAATTGGGCCTGAAGTTTTTTCTGTTTTTCTGAAATTTCCTTGAAGCCCTATGGTCCATACTTGTCTGGCCCAAGTAGGCAAGTCAGCCCGGCACTGCCCTGTGCTCTGTGGCTGCTAGCTCCCAGGTGGCAGCAAATATCTAATGATTTACACATTCCTTTCAACAAATTCGCACAACCTCTTGTCACAAGAACTTCTCCACTATGTATTTTGCCTCTCTAAATGTGGAAAACTGGAATGCRGACACTGATCAATACATCTTGATTCTGCAGACTCAAATTGGTAGGACTGAAACTTTATACTGAATTCTGAGTAACTAGCAGGACATAATTGCCATATAGTGAAGAAACAATAGGGATTCGGCGGGTGAGGGGTGGGGAGTCCATTGCGGTTATTCTGGAAGGAGTCAAAGGAAAGGAAGTCAAAATAAAAAACATTGCTTATTCTAGTCAAAGGCCAGGGACTGGACTACATTTCCAGCATTCCCACTTGCTCTCAGAAGGAAAGTCCTAAGGACCAAGGAGAACAGCGGAAACATTACTCAGATTTCCAATTTAAGAGAGATGAACAAAGTCATGCTAGAATAAGCAAGAATAACAAGTCTGAATTATCTGCATACAGTGAAATTAAAATAGCAACAAAAACAGCATTAGAAAATAAATCAAGAGTAAGCAAGAGTATGAGAATATATTGCTAGTGTAATATATTACTTTCTGAGAATATATGAAAACATGCCATTTTTACAGAATTATAATAAATTATGAGGAATTATAAGAAATTCAGAGAAATTATCAGTCTTCCAGGTGCTTAAGGAGAACCCGCACATTAAAAAAAATTCAACTGTTACCTCTTTATCTAGCATGAGTGTTAGAAATTCTCTCAGCATTTTTTCCATGTGATATTGTAGCATTGGCAGCTTGGGATCTATACAAACAGATGGTGAGGAAGAACTCTCTTAAGCTTGTTTTGCTTTTCACCATTCCTACTGTGTGACACAATTTGATTATCTGCAGTCCCTTGAAACCAAAATAAAAGTATATTGTATGGGAAGCACAATTCTATAAAATGTTACATAAATATCTGTGGAGAAGCCTAAAATAAAATTCAATTTACACTAGATTTTTTCTTCCTTTTGAAGTGGAATCACCTGGATTTCTTCTTCCAAACATAAGCAGCTTAGCTCTGTTCACACAGTGTTCAATGAGTTTTACAGATGAACGTGGGACAGTTCCAAAAACTTTCTAAAACAGTTGTATATTACTGGAACATGCAGTTATAAAGATTGTAACATGGAAAATATGACAATGAAGAAAGTTAAGAGATAAATGTAATTATTATTCCATGTAAGAGAGCTGTGTGTTAGTTCTTAAAAGTAAAGGAAATGACTTCTGCTTCATTGTTTGCTTATAGAGCACTTAACCTCAGAAATAACTAAAATAGATTTGCTTTTTTAATGGCACTAGTAAAAGGTCAGTAGGAGTCTCAGCATGTAAAATTTACCTACTTCTTTCTCTATTTTTTTTCCTGTTAGAGCTTTTAGAATTCATTCAGTCCTCACTTAAAGCAATGAAATGGCTAAGGTGTCTAAAATGCACACCCAGATCTGCAGGCAATAAGTTTGTGCATAAATCACCAGAAGTTTTATTGGCTCATAGCAAAATATTAATAACTAGCATAAGAGATGTAAGTATCACCTTAAATATCTTCATATGCATGCTCTTATGTATTTTAATGAGTTAAGATCTCACTTCATCCTTGCCATTTCTACCGTCACTGTACTGAAGATTTGGGCATAAATCTCCAGGACCTGGAATTCATAAACATGAGTAAAGGCCCAAGTTTTCTAACCATTTAATTGAAAGAAACAGGAGTCTTAGAATAGGATTTAAAAGATTCAACATGATGAATGGAGAGGGACACATCAAAGCTTGCCTTTGGAAACACTGAAGAGGGCTGCCTCTGAATTCCCGCCTCCTTTTTGTCTCTCTGTAGGCTGAAACGTCCCTGTCTGAAGTCCTGTTTATTCCACTTGGCTGGCAGAAAGGAATCCTGAATTCTGATCCTTCCTCAAGGGACTGAGTCTTAATTTTGACTAGAAGGGTCATTGAATAAAACGGATGAACAGGAATCAGAATCCTAAAACCAGGATTTCCTATTCTGAGTCCTCTCTTCTGTGGGTTTCTATTTTTCTCAGCTTCAATAGGAGGAAGGGCACCTACATCTGTGCCTTGCGTTTAACCTGCTGGTCAGCACATGCTCCTGTGTTGTGGGAAAAAGTCTACACAGACAAGTGCAGACATATATATGCTCATGCTGTCCGTCCCCTGTGTTAACCGTGTGAAAAGCACCACCGTTTTACAGCCCATAAGGTTGTCATTACTCTGTCCTCTAAGCTTGAAACATAGGAGGTTTGAGAGGGATTTTAGCTAACATTTCCCACTTAGTGGACTCTTAGATTTTTAATCTGTAGTTCATACCTGCTTAGGTTTCAAAGAAGGTGACTAAGATGGAAATGCAATGTTGGCTTATTTTGCTATGCAGTAACTAGCCAGCTGATTTTGGTGCTAATAAATGCAAACCAAAGTCTCAGACAGCAATTCAATATAGAAAAAAAAATATTTACTAGTGGTGCTTATCTTTCTCCAGCAATTACAAAGATAGGCTAATAAGACCACTGTGAAGTATATAACTAAATTTCAGAGAACTTCAGTTTGGCAAATCCCAACTCTAAAAATGCTAGATGTTGGGTAGACTAGCTCTGAATTACGTTAGTTACCTCTTTTCCACTTACAAGCTTAAATAGAGAGGTGCTTAAATACCTCTCCAAATCCAAATGGCCTGGTTTAAGAAGACTCAGTAAGAGATTATGCTCAAGTTATTCTTTTAACGTTAGATCATTAATTGTAATAAATAAAAAAGCAAATAATTAAAAAAAACCCTAAAAATTCCCCCAGAATCCAGATAGGGTCTTTCTTCTAAGTTCAGCAAAAATGTTTTGATTAATTACTAATGGATCACAAATTATTTATTTATAAGTGAATAAAATATGGGCAGTGATATATATCCCGTGAAGTATTATTCAATGTCATTAGCTCCTTGTGAAATTTCACCATGTGCTTTTTCCTCAATACACTATGAAACTGGATAGAGTCTCCCAAAATAGCAAAAACGCCATTATAATGAAGACATATTCCAGATGCTTAATGACAGATACTGTATTGTAAACAAGAGATAAAATCTAATTAACTGTTCTAGAATAAATCTGCCATCACTGAAGCTGAAGCTAAAAAGATTGCCAAAATCTAGGTAAGTGTGTAACCAAATATAATGTGATAACCATCCAGAAAGCCTGCTCTCGGTATTCAACTTTTTTAACATACAATGATGCCATTAAGCTATCATTGCAGAGAAACATTATTTGTATGCTAATTTATAAATTCAATTAAAACTCTGTCTCCTAGTTAGAGATAGAGAATTGTCCACCTGGCTGTTCCCTGTGAGTTTGAACTGTTCTGGGTTAAAGATTGCACGACAGTGAAATTAGTGCTATTAGCTTTAATATTATGGTTAGTCTATTGGGGCATCTGTTTGCATCCTCTTGTCTATACTAGGGGACAGTTTCTGCCCAAACATAACCTACATTTCCAGGAAAAAGTCTTTAGGTTAGATTTTAGGTCACTGGGTACTCTCCTAATAAAAAGAAATGAAAATAAAACCAAAATCCCAATAGTTTTGTCACAAAATAATATTAACTATTAGAAGCAAATTAAAAACTGCTCTCAAAGAGAGGAGAAGATTCTACAGAAATAAAAGAAAATACATAGAGTTGAAGATGACAAAAAACTTCTTAAATTACTTCACAATATTTGCAGGTTTACTGGCTCTTTTATCAGCAAGTGAGTACTGATTTGTTGCAAGACTTGTTCACCACCTTATTCCTGCCATTGCTAGAATGACTGACCTAAAACTAATAACTACATGAAAAACAGAATATTGCAGCAGTTTCTGCCTTCAGAAAAAAAAAAATCAGTGCTATCCAAAAAGCCTAAAAACTAATACATTCCCACTCTCAATTTTAATTCAAACTGAAGCAGCAACATACATGGTAAATTCACAGACTCTTTATTTAACTTGATTTTGTTCCTAATAGAATTGGAGCTCAGCACCCAATAGGCATGATGGCTTTGGAAATTGTCAGACACCCGAATAATAAAGTAACTAATTCTGACAATTAAAACAGATTTTTAACTTGGCTCTAAACTTTCTCACTGCCAGCACATGAAAATAATTTCCTCTTACTTTTTTTTCTTTTTTTCTTTTTTTTTTTTTTTAGGAAATTCCTAAGGCAAGATGACCTCTGTATTTCTCCTCTGCTACTTGGTAGCAATGACTCACTGCTATAATTATTAAATTTGAACATTATTTCAAATCTTTGCCTATTCTCATGTCGAGACAAGTGAAATGTGACAGCCACTAATAAAATCACATAATATTATTTCACTATATCCAGAGTGAGAACATGCATCTTCAATTTTAATGATAGAATTATTATATAACATAATAAACCATAAACTAAATCAATATAAAATGCCTTTCCTTTAGAATCACATCAGTTCGGCCATCTATGGGACATTAAACACTAAGTTACATTATAGGTAGATCTTTTTATGGGACTGCACACTGCTATGTTAAACCCTTTTTTCCCCTCTCTGAAGAGCTCTGCACTTGTGCTAATTTTATCTTCTTTCAGAGCTCCTCAGGAGAGAAACCTGGCAGGAGAGGATGCTTTAATTATGCAGACTGAGACATGTGTGTCAGTTCATCTCTATCAATGCATAAGAAACACAGCCACATGCTACAGCAAGCTGCACAACAGGCTTGTGGGCCTTGCTCTTGAAAACATTTAAATTTAAAGAAATAATKCAACAGAATGAAATTTTCCTTTTTTAAAATTTTTTTCCCCAGCAATTGGCTCAGGTGTCACACTCCTTGGCATGAGGTTTAATGAGCAGGGATAATTAAAAGACATCCAGCTCTATTGTCAGACAATTTTTTTCTACCATAAGGCAAATCGCCTGTCATATTGCTATATGCATAACTGTCAAAATGTGCAAAATGTTTAAAAATATGTTTGTTCTGGAGAATGAACAAGTAAACATATGTTCCTACTGCTTGAAATACATGCTACAGAAGCCACAGAAGCATTCACTGCAGCAGCAATTTGTTCAGCTTGGAGCTGATGTCAATAACATAGTGGTGATGGAAAAGAAACATACGGCAATCCCATTTCTCTACTGCTAACAGGGACAGGAACATATTTAAAGGCTATCATGACAGTGATGTGTTGAACAGAACTAATTCCCTATGCTCTAATCTCTCACCAAACAAAGCGCAGGAGAACTACATTAATCTCATACTATAATTTTCTGTTAATATTTTTTAACACAGTACTTATTACAATAAAATCACTCATCATATTTTTAATGGAAATTTGAAACTATTTTTTTTAGTTTTCAAATTCATTACTTTTATTAATGAAAGTTTAAAATATTTCTATGGAATAAAAAATTTCACTATCCAACTGGCTCAAACTGTATTAAATATATCCTAAGGTTTCCTGTTCCTACAGGAACTACTTTTGTCCTGATTCATGACTTTATAATTCATACTGCATTCATTTAGGAAGAAATGGGACTACAATAATTTCAAACTGAAAATAACTAGAGATGATCAATGTTTTAGACAAAGCTATAAACACCAACCTTATCCTGAGATGATAATGAAAATTGTTTTGATAGTTTTGAAGATGGATGAGCTTCTTAAAAAAAATAAATAGAATTTATCTGAACATTTGCCCAGGACTCAGGCTAAGCCGAGTTTAGAGAAATTTGGTTAGCTTAAAATACAAAAATATTTTTTCTTTCTAAACACCTGCCCTTCCTAGGTTTGGCTGAAGCCAAAAAAAGAAATCCTCAAACTGGTTCTCAAGGGATTTTCAACAAAGGGGTACAGGGAGCCTCCAGAGAAACTCTTACTTGGAGAGTTTTTGTGGTCTGTACAAGTAATCAACCACTTTGGTGCTTATCTTTACTGAACTGCTGAACCTTGTTATGTTTGGGTACTGCTATTTAAGGGATCTGCTTTCCACCGATTGAAATTAATGGGAATGCTTCCTTAGAGATCAGTAGATATTGATTTAAAATTTTGTTTAGCAGTAAATCAATTAATCCTGCTTGAAAATCCAATAAGAAGACCTGCACAAAACCAGTAAAATTTAATTTTAATGATTTCTCTAAAATATGCTTAGAGTTCTAAAAAGTCTCATAAGTATAGTTTGATAAAGTTCATGTCAGTATACTGTAATAGAAAATTTCTTAAAATGTATGCCTTAATTGTACTGAGGGTGAAGCTAATTTCCCATTGCCATCCACATGGCTTCTACATTATCATAATTGACTGTTTTAGATAAATTAGCATAAAGCATTTCATATATCAGTTGCTGGTGTTAACTTTTACTCTGATGACTACTGTACAGACTTTAGCTTCATGTTACCCTGCAGTATCACTGAAAAATAACTATGTCAAAGTGTGCAGATCTTTCACTGTGATACATTGGTGTTTGATATTAATGCATTTAACAGTACACAATCAATATATGAATGAAAATAATTTTTTATTATACTTGGATACGGAAGGAAGGAAGGAAGGAAGGAAGGAAGGAAGGAAGGAAGGAAGGAAGGAAGGAAGGAAGGAAGGAAGGAAGGGAAGGAATATCAAATATTTGTGTTCAAATCAAATGTTTGTTCATCAGAGCAAAAAACTGCAGTCTATCTGAAGCAAATCAGTCTCCTAAGACTTTGGAATACCTTTCAGAGCAGAAAATGATGTGATATTTCAACTGACATTGGCCCTTTCCTTAGTATTAGGCCTTTGCTCTGAAGTTCCATAGTCATGATAACATCTCGGGTCACAAATCAGACAGTGAAATAACTAATCCCTCAGCAGGTCTGTCCTGCAGAAACAATGGAGTTCAGGTGTTCTGTATAGTACCACAAATGATTCAGTTTCCTGTAAAAGCAAATGGTAGGGGTCAAATGAGAGAGAATAAGAAGAATAAGAGTAAAATAGAGGAGAAATAACCAGCCATCTTCCAAAGATTTCAAATAAAACAAAATGGGAAAATATCCTCAGAAAAAGGTCTTATAGAAAATTTGCAGAGGCCAAAGCACCTCCCAGGAACATTTCCTGTGATCTATTTCATGAAAACGGATATACTTCTAGGCAGTGAAAATAAAATGCTGTTCTTCTGATTAGGAATATATTATGTCCTCTTTACAAAACTGTATATTGTTTGAAGTGGTGTATAATGGCAAAGAGTGTTGGCTAAAAGGAAAGAGAGAGGCACTCTAGGTCTCACAATTCATGATCTGAAATGTGGGCACTGAGTTTGCTCTGTTTTTTTCAAATCAAATTTTGAATCTGTAATCAGATTTTGTAATCTGTAATCACCATTTAGAAATTATTCAAATACTAAACCTGACTTGTCATCTGGGCTGAACCACCCACCTCTTCACCAAGTTTTCACTGGCACAATAATTAATCTGCATCTTAAAAATATTTAAGATATTTCTGGGGTTTTTTTCTGTTTGTTTTTCAGTTTTCTTTTCTATGGTGAGCTTGAATGTAAGGAAATGAACCATTAATGATAGAAGTGGAAATAGTCTATAATCAGTTTTTCATTAATTTTAATTTTTTTATACTTTGAAATTATTCTGTGCTAGCAGCACAATTATATTTTAATCATATTTTACAATTGTGATCCTTTGGGCTTTTTCAGAGTCTGTTTTTGATTTTTTTCCAGTGTTAATGACCTAATGACCCTCTCAAATCATACTACAGCATTGCTATAATGTGGCTGGAATGGAATGAATTTGCAGCTGCCAATAGACTACGATTTAAAGAAATAACTTAATGAACAACACATTAAAATAAATATTTTGGGTTCTGCCTGAGATTTTGAAGATTTATGATGGGATTCGTGTCAACAGATGTGTGCTTCCTGCTGAGTGAATCCCAGAAGAAAATACAGAGTTGTTTTTTGGTACATTATTTTCAAAGTTATATGTTCATTAGAATTTTCATTCACAAACTCATGTTTGAACCTTTTTGATTCTGATAAAGAAGCCAGTTCACAGGTTATAAATTTGTACCAATTAGACTAGGGAGCTTATTTTGGTGGCTGGGTACTCAGACTCATGACATCAGTAAACATTTAGGGATACTGAAGAATTACTTTTTGAAGATGACAGGAAATTCAATCTTTTCCACACATGGGAAGAGTATAAGGTTGTATTAAGTACAATGTAATTGTCATGATCTCATTCTGAATATATATATTTTTTCATTTTTATGTCAGCTTAAAGAGTGTGCAATGTTAATGAAGCAAGAATGGCTTGACCTTCAGTGAGAGCTCTGGTGGCCCTGACTCAGCAACGTACTTAGTATGTGCTTAAAATAAAAATTGTTTCTAAGTGCATTGCTGAATCAGGGCCTAAGTACACTGTGACAATATTAAGGAAAGGAAGGGTAGAGAGAGAAGGACAAGAATATATGAGGAAGAGAAAGAAAAGCTTTTTTTTTAATTTCACATAAAATCATTCAAAATAGACTTTGTTCTTTTTAGTTAAAAGCTTATGATATGGAAAACAATGTTTTTATACCCAAGTATGTCCCAAACTCAGCCTGAACCATTTTCAAGTGCTGCAGCCTGGGGCCACAGGTAGCCTTTAGTGGCTCTACCCAGCAAAATACTACATTAATCCTCTATTCTTTTACCCCATTACTATACAAAAGATATATTTTTGTTTTAAAGGTAAGTACCTAGGAAAAGGTAACAGAAATTTTAAAAGTGATATACACAAAGAGTTTCTGTGAAATATTTATAGTCTTTTGAAAAATAAATATTGGCTTCACTGTTTGCTTGGTTTTCTGAATACAAATCTCGTTTAAAAAATGCCAAAATGAGTTATGTGGCACTAAGACCTCTCTAGAAAAATATAAACAGACTGTTAAAACATATTTCAACTCCCTTGGCGTCATTTGTGGCTGATAAACAGTCATATATGAGTGAAAGGTTCACTGACTGCCATCCATTTATGATCCAAGTTCTTTGCTGGTGCCACACTGACCGGGCTAACAGAGATCACAAACCCCTATATGCCATTTTTCCCCCTAAAAACCCAGGTCATGACCTCATAAGAGCTGTGATTCATAATGATGATTTCTCTGGTTCAAATAGCATTGAGATAGGTATAAGGAGGTCTTATTTTAGTGCAATCAAATTATAATGCTTAATAACAGTAAGTAGAACAGAAATGGTGAGCATGTCCTTGGCTCAAGTGTCACCATGCACTTTTCATGTTCTGATTTAAAATTGAAAACACATCAGCTTCTAGTATCTTATGAAGTAACTGCTCTTCTAGTGAAGACTGGATTCTCTTTGGCTCCAGACACTCATTTGTCTTTTCTTTCTGGTTAGGCTTTCAAAGTTACTGAGTACCTCCTTCTTTAACGATAATAAAGGCTTATTTTAACTTGGCAGACCAAATAAACAAAAGTACATATCATGAGATAACACAATCCTTAGAYATTGAACCTATTTGTAGCTTATTTTTAGTAGCTTATTAGGCATGGTTTGTGTGCCTCTGTGATCTAGCTTTGCGATCTAGCTCAGCAAATGCATTGCTTCTGTGAAACAGAAAATGAATCATATCAGTTTTTTATTGCCATTAATTCAGAGGGAGATAGATACATTAAACTCAAGTCTACTGCCATTGAGAAGAAACAACAACAGCAACAATCTTTTTAAAGTTGATGCCCTTTGAGCCTCTGGGAAAAACTGGGACAATCCCTTTCCTAAATTCTCTTCGAGCCTCGCTGGTACACTTGTGTTGTTGTTTTTTGAAAGAACTGAACTCACAGAAAACACCACACTGCTTTGCTGGTATTATCCTGAAAATAAAACAAAACAGTGCAGAAATTGTTCTCAGAATCAGGCTCTAGATACACTTGCCAGTAGAGTTGTTAATGATAAAAAGAAAAAGGCTAGAGTAGGTTGGCCAGGCAGTTGGTAACAGACTTCAGAGACTTAAACCACTAACATACTAGATTAAACAAGGGTCAATCTAAGAATTCCTACATGTTTTTTTTGCAGGCAGATGAAAGCTTGCTCTGTCGACCTCTAAGCAGACATGAGCTCATTCTGCCCACACTCCATCCTGGCTGGAAGTTGTACTGTCACAATATGGGCGACACTGAGCCTACTTACAAGCAGCATGTATTAGCTTGGGCCTGGTGCCACATCACCAGGTCTACCCAGGTCAGAGTGTGGGCAGAGATAACCAACATCAGTGTGGGCAAAGGCAGTGCATAACACTTCTTTAGAAACTACATAGAAGGGACCTCGAGACCTTATCCTTTTTGCTTCTAAGTACTGGAGAGTTTGAACATTCGGCTGGTGAAATGTAGACAACTCAGTAAACTTTCCAAACTATATGTTTTTTTATCTGGAGATTTTAACTCTGTTGCTAAGTAAATTCTTCATGATCTTGTCAACATCTAATGGTCAAAGTATGGAAAACTTGGTCAAACATGGATGAAATTAGACATGCGTCTCATTCTTCCTATCTGAATTTCAGTCTTCCCTGTTTGACATTTGGAAGCATCAATTCCATCAGGTTTGATCCACGCTATGACATGAATCATACCCAGGTTACACAGTTGAGCTGGCCCTGAATTTGGGTCTGGAAAATGTGCTCCATATCTCAAAAAATAACAGTAAGGAAAATGGTACAATCATGGAATCCACATCAAAGAAACTTCTAGATATTCAAATGCAAATTTATTTTGTAATCCTGGATTTGACTGAGATATTTTTCTCATTCTGCGTTTTACTTCTGAATTAGCCTGTAAGGTTTATTCTCTTAACTCTAAGATTCATTGTGTTCAATGTCTTTAAGATTAAAACATCTGTGCATCAATGATTAGCAAACAGCAATGGAAGACTGAGTGTTCACATTGTGATACCATATCCATCTATAACTTTTTGTTATATTTGTTATATTTGGTTATGCCCTTGCACATAACCTTTGTTCTTTGCACAAAAATTTTCACAATGGTAATCTACAGTAACTGGAACATTCTGAGCAGATTAAGTTGCAGAGTTTCAATATTTAAGGCATTATACAAGAACTAAGTTAATTCTAAACAGTGAGAAAGTAACAAAGAGAAATCTCAACTGCTGTTAAAGAAAACCATTGTAACATTTAAAAATTGTTATTATGTTATTCAGTTTATTCCAGAATAGGGGTAAAGAGCAAACAGTGCTTATATCCCTGCAATAGCTAAATTGAATTTAAATGTCCTCTAATCCTGGAGGTTTCTAGATATCCTGCATGGCATAGTTTCAGTATAAAAAAATCCTGGTAGGCAGAAAATATGCAGAAGTGTCTCAGTTTCAGCAGATTCTCTTATTGAGGAATATCTTCATGTCAAAGCGCAGCTGAGACAAAGAATTTTAGATGTTACTTGTTTCTACAACATACTAATTTCTACACTAATGTAAACCTAATTAGATTTACGCTCTTTGTAAAATGCTTTGACAGAAGTAAATTAAAGAAATGCATAGCTCTTGTTGGTGTTGTGATTGAGGAAAGTGGAAACTCTTATCCTGAGAAGAGCAGAGTCCATCCACACTAGGATTTTATAAACCTTGCTAAAATACTTCCTTGACTTTGTCTTACTATACACATATGAGGATGGCTATAAAGCAACCGAGGTTTAAAGGAGTAACATTCTGCAAAAACAATAACACAGATCACTCATTATCAAGATAAAACTATCGGAATTAGAATAGTTGTTTAACATGGAAGAGAAAAAAATAATGAGCATTACCTTAGAAAAACCTATAAAACTTTTCCTTCGTGTTCCCGTTCAAGTTCATGCATTACTGCCATACACCTTTCTCTGAAAGCTGGAGAATAGATGGTGAAACTTCCTCAAGCTACAGTATAACAAGCTAGTGCACTGTCAAGTTTCCATAACATGTAGCATGCATAACAGGTTTGTGGGCCTGTGCGGTAGTGCTCAGCAGAGATTTCACTATACTGCTCTTGCTTTGCATGACATTTTTCTCACACACAAGTCTCCTAAGACAATTTTTGATCAGATTCTCACCAGCTAAGGAGCCACAGAGCTTTCACAGGTTATTACTTTTTTCTTTAATGGTTGGATTTGATGATCTTGAAGGTCTTTTCCAACTATAATGATGCTATGATTCATACAACAGCTTACAGATCTGAGTGGTAACCCACTGTGTAGGATATGTAGTTTTATCTGCTCAGACAAAGAAGCATTTAAACTGCAAAGCCTTCATGCCATAACCAACAGCATGTCTCCTACTGCAAGGGTGCCACTGTGTCTTCCACTGTGCCCTTCAGGCAGCAGTGTGAGTCTGCAGCACAGATGCAGCCTCCRGAGCGCAGGGGAAGTCTTCATCACTTCTGTCAATGGATATCAAGGGATGCCTCACTATTTTCAGAATTTCCTAGTAGTTAAATCTGCACAGCTCTTCTCATGTTGCCTGATTTGGCTTCCAGTCTAAGGAACTTATCTTCCCCCAGGCATACGCAGGGAATCAAATGTCCCAGGCAGAGCCCTGCATTCTTTTCCTAGGGCCCAGGAGCTTAAATGTCAGCACAGCAATTCTTTATCTCACTTACCTATAAGAAACTATGTCTGATTTGACTATATGTACTTAAATTCACTAAATCCAGGATAACATTTAAATGCAGTAAATTCTTAAGAAGCATTTTTTTTTCTTGCTTCAAGTAAGCAGTAGTTTTAATTAATGTGCTTATTTTATCATAGATAAGCTTTTGGGGAAAGTAAGATACTTTTGTTCTTACTCACATATTTTCTGTTTCTTAAAAATGAATCTAGGAGACTGGAGGAGGAGGAGATAATGACACTATGTCCCATAGAGCAATCTCTGGTGATACACACTGGAAAAAAAGCTTCCTTCCAGCTCTGTACTTGAAGTGCCCAGAAATGCTGAAGGAAATACATTTTTCTAAAATCATAAAAGAAACCTAGTTTTTGGAATATTCTTACCAATAGCCTATCAAATCTCTCTGGAATGTGAATTCTTCAGGTCTATCAAAATGAATATATGGAGAAGAACTATTCAATTTTAGTTGGAAAAATATACCAACCTGGAAAAAGCAATTGAAAAATTAATCAGTTGTGGTAAAAGTGGGAAAGAGAAAAGCACGACTGAAGATAGTTTAGATATGTCTAGAAGGATCTTATAAGGAAATAGATTGTCAAATATTCCTTATAGCGATGAATAAATGAATATGTAGAAATTAGGAGATCCCTATTACACTAGATATATTCTCAGTGATTCATATTGCCTCCACTATGAGGAGTTTTATTTCAGAAAAGCAAGGCTGCTCCACCGCCAGCAGTATAAAGCTCATAAAACAACCCTGGCACTTTTCTAATGCCTCAAGGAAAGAACTTCCAAGAATTTATGGGACATATCTGCTGATTATCCCACATACCTAGATGTTGCTGCATTAAGAAGTTCTGTTGCAATCTGTGACCAAAAGAAAGCACAGAAAGAAATATTGTGGGGCAGGGAGAATTCATATTGCTTTTTAACAAATTCTATCTGATAAATTCTGTTATTCCAAGGCTGATCTTACATATATGGATTGACATTGGGCTTTATTGGAAGATAGAGGTCTTTATGTAGACTGAAAATGAAAAATTTTTTTTGATAGACGTAGAAAGGTGAGGAGACTTGGGCTTTTCAAAGTGTAGGACTAATTTAGTATTTAAGTACTTAGTTCTATGCCTTTTATCAACAAGGCATGAAGACTAATAGAAGCATTCATTTGACATGAACTTGTTTAAGATTAAACAACACTAATGAAGAAAACTGCATATCTATATAACACTTTGAGGAGAAAAGTATCTTCAGTGTATCAAAGGATTTTTCATATGATACCTATAATACATCTTCCGTGCTAAAGTGACCCAGTTTGCCCGCTTCTTCAAGTGACTACCCCTGACCAGTCCTTTGATGCCAGTAGTTGCTCCTCCTCCCTTTGTCACCTATCAAACAGGCACACAATGAAGGGGAAATTCTTTCCTCATTAACCTGTGTCCACCAGAGCAATCTACTCATTCTCTCAGACGGGCTCATCCTCATCATCCCTCTTCCACCTTTTCCCATTCTTCTCTCTCACTGTTCACTTCCCCTTCACTACTCAAACAGTCCACTAGTGTATTCAGTAAATACATTTTCTCATTACATTCCTCCTTAACAGAAAAATAAAACATCTCTCTATTTATATTCTTGCTTCAGTATAATCAGAGCTATTGTATAGTGAACTACACGTGATCTTCATAAAGTCAGAGGTGGGAAATGATCAACTGTGGATGGAATATGTATATAGGGATTTATGTGGATTGAGTTAAACTTTTTTATTCATAAACTCTCAAGTATATTTGCATTAACTTTCAGTTAGTCAACGAAAATGCTGTATTTCATTTCTGCTTACACTTGGAGATAGTGCATGGACTGCCAGTGAGCGTTAGTCACTGATATAATATAGCACATTGGCTTGGTTCCAGGAAGACTGCTGGCTAATGGGCATTAGATTGAATCACTACATGTCCAGTATTAGACTTCATGGAATACTGCTGGATCACAGTGTTCCTAAACAGAACAAACGTATCCCAGTCAGATATTTATACATATATAGAGACATTAAATCTTTTTTTTTTTCAACATATAATTTATACCATTATTTTGTGAAAAAAAAAACATTTTAAAATCATGCAATTTATGGATGAAGAAAATATCACTTCATTTGTTAAAAGTTTTTCTTTTTTTTTCTCATGGATATTCCCTCTGAAGTAAGCCTGCAAATAGAATTTCAAGTTTTCAAAGAAAACTGAATTATTGTGTCTTCAAATTTGTGTGCCATGTATGGATTTTGAGCTATAGTAGTTTGAGCTTGTACTTTTCATATTTGGCAAGAAGGTTACTGGAGTCTGAATACAGGGTCAAGTCTCAGGGGATCTATGTTTACTTCCTTACTTTACCTAGATTTCATATCTGTCCTCCAATGTATTTTCCCATCTAAGAGTGGGGTTTTGAAGTCTGTGATACAAATAACAACACAGAAGAAGGTTGAACAAATGGCTCAGAAAGAGATGGTGCAAGGCAGACTGATTACCTATTTTACTAAAATTGTTATGAGAACATATATCTAATTGATATGAGAAGAAAATATGTTACTTATGGCAAATGCATCACTGAAACCTTGGGTTATAGCAAAGACCCATCAGTATTTAAAAATGCAGTTTTAGTACATGGAGGAGAATGACAATGATCTGTTTATGTCCTTTTTATACGACTGCAATAGTTTGGAGAAAATAATCACTCTCAAATAATAATAGTTGCTTTTACCTATTACAGCAAATTCACTGGCTGAATTTAAAATACCATGTAAAAATGTTATTTTCTGCACTTCCCAGAAAGAAAAGTGAGAAATTTTTGTAGCAAAATCAAGCATTAGTTCAACAATAGTGATTAAATAAATCAATAGGCTCCACCTTAAAAAAAATCAAAGATTAACATTACATCAAGGCCTCTGGCTCCGACCGACCTACCTAGGTTGCCTAAGAAAACAGAAAAATGTTATGCTATTGCTGAAACTAAATATACAAACTCTTAAGCAAATAAGTCATGCAAAATCTAATACTCTACCCAGTCCATTAAAAACGCCCTGCTACCAGCTCCCATAAAATCTAAGAATTGTTAGTTTATATTCAACAACCGATCTTTTTTTGCCAAAGTAAAGACTAGAGACACTATTTTGGAGAGCTAGGAACTGCACTACTGAGGTTTTTATAAATCACAGGACCACGTTAGTGTCTAATTCAAATCACCGCAATGGCTCACCACCCTCTCAGCAATAAATTTAATCAATTTTTTGCCATGGAGGACCTGTACAAACTGATTCTCTTCTACATGTCTGACATTTTCTTGCCAACTCGTCCCTTGCTCATTCTGCTAATAGTGTTAGCAAACACTCTACTCCATTTTCTCATGAGATATCCTAGTCTTTTTTACATGCTTCCAATATAAATATCATTTTCCATAATTTTAGAATCAAAGGGCATCTTTCACCTTAAGTCCACAATTTGCTCACAGTAGCTAGGATGCTGCTCATCCAGCCTCTGTTTTCACCTCTACCTACCTACCTAAGCAGCTCAGCTGCATCTTTTCTTTGTATTTCTCCCAAGGCAGAACCAGATATTGTGAGTTACAGTGTCAATGCAAAGCTTTTCTAAACCCAAGAACAGGGAACCCCAGGAAGAGAGAGCACCCTAGAGAAGTAAGGATATTTTCAGTCTCTCTGAGGGTTCTGAGGTACAAATAGCTGCAGTAATTTAAAATTTCACTTCCTCCTTCTTCTATCCTACGCCTTGCTTGGAAGTGCAGCTCCTGTGTCACAAGTAGCAAAACCAGATGTGTGTGCCAGATGAAATTGCTGCTGTTCCTTTTTCTGGTTGTTACTGGATGTGAGGATACAGTTCACAGCTGTATTGTGTCTTCTCTAGGCAGGTCCTCACAAAGGCATAGAAAACAATAAGAACAAAATATCGAGAATGGGTTAGCTGGTTGATTTAGGAAAAGGCTATCTGCCTTCTGGAAGCCTTGTTCAACCTGGCTATAGAGCAGGTTATAACACTTCAATKATGAAACACTGCACTAAACGGAGGTTTATAAGATCTAATTCTTCTTATTCTATCCACATTTTATTTGCCCCAATGCAAGACTTGCAAGGAGACTGGCAGAGGTAATTTTCATGCTATTTTCAAACAGCTCTATGTTCAATCCTTTTGCATAGATGCAAACTGGAATGCTGTACAAAAGGAAATCAACCACTTTTAGGTTATTGCAGCTTTCATGTAAGGTGCAACACTGATTATTCTGTGTCTATTATCATTTATCATCAAACATTTTCTGCTTCAGTACTCACATTCTCATCTCAATTTTATTCTTTTGGATCATCTGGGATAAATAGATTTTATTTTGCAATTCCAGAAACCCTTTTGGAGCTGTCTCATTTTGAAAGAGAAATAAGTATATTTTTAATGTACATGTGTTCAGCATTAACCTTTTTAATCATAGATTCTTTAGGCTAATAAAAAGTAGTAAAGAGAATACAAACAGCTCAGAGAAAAAACAGAACCCTTCTGAAATCACCAATTGGGACTTATCCAGAGTGAATCAAACTTTGCATAATGCTGAGGCTGGATTTTGGGAAAACAGCATGAAAATGATCTTCCATATTTTCTCAGATGCATTTTATCACTTTGCAATATTTGTATTCCTTTTTTAACTTACTGTATTCAAATATTAGACCTGGAACCTTAATATTTTTTTTTAGTCTCCTCCAAACATACGAGGTACTGCCATAATACAAATGAAAGATGTTCTATAGCTTTTCCTTTCATTTCATTACCCTTTCTCTACTTTAGATCTTTCTCCTTGATCTATGGCCCAGATCTGCTGGGAAGCTTGTCTCTTTACTGGTTATTATTTCTACAAGTTCTTAGTGAACTTGTATTATTGGAAACTAATGTAGAGTAAGGCCAGCCTACGGTCACTTGCTTTTACAAACAGTGTTGAAGAAGCGGCGTTTAATGGGGGTCACTAGCAGAAATTCCTAACAGCTTCCAAAGTAAGACAGTATCTAATTTGTTTGGCAGAATGATTTCAAATAAATAGTAACTGAGTTTTGAAAAGGTATGCTGCTCTCTGCTTGATGTATTGAGAGCAAACACGACAAACAGCAGACAACTGCGAAGGAAAAGAACTGTGAGCATGATGTTGAGGATGGTGCTTTTCAACTTTAGAGGTATCAGTTAAATTCAGAATGACAGAGTCCTCAGATAAAGAGAAAACAACATTCTGTGAAGAGTGGCCAGCAGTTTAGGGCCCAGTAATCAGGCTTTTGTTTGGCCTGCCTTCTGGAGTTGTTTCTGTCACAGATAGTGATGCTGGCAAGCAAAATAAAGAGCTTTTACATCACACGATGCATTCCTGTAGTAACTTCTCAAAGAGCCCAGTGGAATTTCTGTTTGCAAAATGTCTGTGGACATATATCTGACTAGGTGCTAGTGCGTTTGTCAGGCAGGAACAATAATCTCGACTTGCATGTGGCTTACACTTCCTTATTGCCAGAGCTGTCAGAATATCTTGACTTTGTTCAAGCATGAACAAATGTTCAAGCATTCAGGCATGTTTCAAGAAAAAATGAACGAGGAATTCATTTCAAAAGCCAAGGACCAACAGGGAGGAATGAGGCCTTTGTCCCTTTTCATGCTTCCCTCTGTTTATTGCAGAATAATAGGAATTAAGATAATTCACCATTCCCTGGACAGAGGCGATTCAATTGTACCTTAAAGAGGCCACACAGGCTACTTGAACCAGGTATGTTCTGATCTTTCATTGGACTATGGAGTAAGATAGGAAGTAAAATTTCATTCTTTTCCTATTCCCTAGGCAAATCCCTGCTAATATTTCTGAAAATGTAGCTTGAATACAGACAGCCGAATTCAGCTGTCACTTTTTTTTTCTTTTTTATTTTTTGGGGGCCTAAACACCATTACACCATTTCTATTGAGATTTCTATACTTTTGAAGTACCACTCTTCTATTTTTATTGCTTAGCAAGAAGAATTTCAGGGATTGGTTTTCACAATTGTTTCCATGCTCTGAAAATACAGTTTACACCGCAAAAAGATCTCACTTTTTTTCTAACAAAAGCAGGTTTACTATTCTTTTCTAAGAATATATATTCCTATATATTCCTATAATATAATTCCTATATATTCTCTGGGACTCATTTGGGATAATTTTCCAGGTCTTCTTTGCAGTCCATCAACATATTAAACCTAGTCTACTTAAGACATCTTCAAGTACCTGTTTCATCAGCCATGACAGAGATGAAAATTGACTTTGCTTTGTCTTTTTTCCTCACTTTAAAAGTATTTGTCGTTTCTTCATATTTTCAAATATCTTTTTTTTCCTCACTTTAAAAGTATTTGTCTTTTCTTCATATTTTCAAATATCTTCTTTTTTAACACCATTTGTAAAGCTCAACATAATGATCCACTTCTATACTGCTGATTTTATGTCTCATTAAAAAAAAAAAATCAAGCCTCTCTCTTTGAAGAACTTTTCTTGTTTAATTTTCCCATAGCTTAACGGCTCCTCAGAATGAGTTCCCTGCCCTCTTGAATCATGATAGACTGCATCTCAATCAACTACAGCAGGCTGTTCACCTTCATTGCTGCCAGAGCTTCCCCAAGGACCTCGGTATCTGAGAGGAGCACCATTGGGGTTCAGTGTGACCCATGCAGCGCACGGTCACCTGTGAACTTCTACACCTAGACTTCCTCTGCCGTCCACGCAGAAAACAGGGGTTGATGGAATATGTCTCATTCTGAAGGACCCAAAAACATCTAAAATAAGCCAGATGAATCATATCCCTGAAGTTCCTGTTTCTCACCACTGATCACAAAGTGGAAGGTGATTACATCAGTTGCCATTTTACTTAAGTATTTTTTTAAACATGCACTTCCAAATGAACTACTTTACCTAGATACTTCTCTTGAACTGCTTTGAGGCTCAGATCTGTAGTTCACAGTAGTTCTGCTTGACATATTACACACACTGGCATGAGTATTTTTACCTCCACTCTCTCAGAAACAAATCTTACACGGGCAAATACTGCTTCTTTTTGGAAGATCAGAGATTCCATTATATGGCCTTTTGACAACCCTGAGTCTTGTATTACACAACTCTAATTAGAGAGCTGACCTTTCTGTGCTGTGGGATGTCTTTAACACTATGCAGGATCTCAATAACTTCTCAATGTAGCAATAACTTCCCAATAATTCTCTTCTATACCACACAGTAATGTCCTCTGAGAAATCCAAGGGGACAAGAGCAATGTTTTGTGTCCCACCTGGACAGAGTCCTGTCAACAGAAAGAGCAAATTGCATTCATTTCCATTTCTCCCTGGGGGCTGGGAGGTCAGCATTTTCGGGAGTCAAGTTACTAGACTTTAAAAATCTGAATGTCAACTCTGTTTCATGTTCTAAAATTTGAATGTTTGGTTTTATAGTATATTTGTTTCTATCCTAAAATCGTTACCAGTTAGTTGTGATGTAATAAATAACTATGAATATTTTTCTGTGTTGTTTTCTTTCCCCAAGGCTGTACTGTCTGTTCAGAGGAAGCAAGGATTTAAAAAAGAAAAAAAAAAATGAAACCACATTGATCAACCATATCACCATTTTTTCTCTTTCTTTGCTTTAAAAATATCTATGAGAAAAGGATAACAAGAAAAAAAAATTAACTTCATATACCTTTTGATGTTGATGACGGCATGTTGACAGCATGTTGATGATGGTAAATCAAGATCAAGGGTATCCCATACTGGTCATTTTATTTCTTACAATAAGATGTAGCCTTCTATCCATCATAAGAAATTCTTTTTTCAAGCAATTTCAAGTTCAGATGCTCTTTCGTGAACTAATATGTTACAAATTTTAAACAATTCTACCAGGAAGTGGAATCAATAGGTCATTCCTTATTCTCAGATATGTTAGTTTACTTCTAACCTTCCATCATGGAGAAATTAGTTTTCCATTTTATTTTAATCCTGCTTTACTTTATGTAAAAAATCAGTATAATTTACTTTTCTTGTATTTAACAAGCTAACTATAAACAATATTTACCATTCAGTATGGTCAAAAGAGTTTGAGTAGATTCTTACCTGTAATTCTGCTTTTCATTTCCTATATGAAATCTGTCATACTGTGAATATGCCCGGTTTCCTTCCCAGTCCATTAATTCAATTCTTAGAGAATATTGTCTCTGACTTGTTATTGCAAAGATAAATTCATTCCCCAGCCAATGTTCACTTGATGGGCTACCAAAACCCTAGAAAATAAGTTGACAAAATAACTAGATGTAATTATTGTGAATGACAGAATATTTATACAATAATAAAACCATCATTACATTTTACCTATACCTTCTTATTGCTAGTCATAGCAATGCTAGCTCCATAGCTTTCTGTTCCTCACTCAGTTGGGTATACCTAAAACAAGTCCACCAATACTTACCATGCAGGTCTGTTGTGCAATTGAACTCATATTTGCAAAGGGTAGTTGAGATTATCAGTTTAATATAATTTTCCTGTAATAAGATATTAATTGTATGATGCCGTATTTGTACATTCTTTCATGGAAATACTGGATATAGTCATTCTACCATAATACATATGGAATCACAGAATGGTTGAGGTTGGAAGAGATCTCCAGAGTTCACTTAGTCCAACCCCCCCTGCTCAAGGAGGGTCACCTTCAGTATATTTAATACTCTAATTGTATTGTAATTGTATTTATACAACTGCATTGTAAAAAATATATTTAATATGATGCTAAATATGTTTAGCATTAATAATGACCTAAACTATAAAAGGTTATAAAAGCATTAGATTAGATATATATTGAATTCCAGTTAATTACAGACTATAGATCATGTTTTACTACCTAACAAGGAACAGATCATTTTGTTTCCTGTTTAGTATCTGTCACAACTGAGAGATTTTTTTCATGTAAAATCCTCTTCTAATAAGACTTACTGGACAGGATATTGTCTGTGAGTGATCCCCAGTTATAGTGCTCCTTTTCCTAGTTTGTGATGCACTATGGCTCAGTTGGCTACTACAAAGCTTATGCTTTTCTCATCTCGAAGAGGTAGGGATGTGTCATATGTGTCATATTGCTTTGAAAAGCAAATTCCTAAGGAGTAAAGAATACTGCTAAATACTATCTAGAGTGCTGTACCTTTATTTTCTAAGACTGAAAATTATCCAATAACTTAATTTTAAGGCAACTAACTATCTCACATTTCATATATTCAGATGATGTTTCTAACAATTAACTACATAATTTTTAAATATGGAAAAATAATAAAAGCAATTAGTTTTTCAAATGCATTCCTAGACTTTTTTGTAACTTCCAGTTTTAATATTAAGTTTTAGTGAATATCTTACTAGATTAAATTTAAAACTTTTTAAAATGCAGTTAATTTAATTTCATGTATATTTAAACTACTGTTCATTGTAAACTATTAGTTCACATCTACGAACTCCCAGTTTCATTATTTTTCAATCAAGCATTAAAACTTCTTTGAATTTGTAATTTCCAGAAAGCGTGTCTTTGTTAAAGCAGGGAGTACAAAGACTTTCTTGCTACTGGAATTTGTTATAAACTTTAGCAAGAGATCAGTGTCCTCTGTATATTTCATTGTCTCCTCCTAGTGTAAGGAGAAAACATGAAAGCTCAGCCCTTCTTCTCTCTGGTCCCCTATTGTGCTACCCTGCACAGTCTGGAGAAGGCTGGGTAAGCAGGGATGAAATCCCTGGAGATGCCATGCAGTGTTACATAGCTGCAGAGTGGCAATGCCTAGCTACCCCACCTACAAACTGCTCAAGAAAATTTAATTTGGAGGTTTCAGAAACTTAAAAGTTTACCAGTGGGTCTTGAAAACGGATCATTTCAAGGAGGCATTGCCTACTGTTCCCATTGAAAGTGCTCTCATCAGGAGCCATGTGCTCATAACATCAGTGCATCTGAGGAGATGTTAGGTGCTCATTGATGCTGGAGGCAACATCAGCTCTTCTCAGTGGATAAGTTTATCTTTCAAGCAGGTGCATCTACCTTTTGGCTTAGAAAGCATCAAGTGATAACCCCGGATAAAGTGTCTAGTCTGCCGGGGTGCAGTTCAGTGGTCTATGTGTCTCACAGAAGACGGTGTCTCACAGAATACAGAAGTATTTCTATTGGTTTTGTTCACCTTATGTATTATTTCATTGCAGCCTATACTGACTGTGCTTAATATTGGTGATAGGTCTTGCCTATGTTAACCTGTCACTGTCTCTTCTCCTCCCCAAACCTTCTTACAGTGATGCTTTCCTCTTGTCTTCCATTTTGGCTGTTTGGCTGTGGATTTGTTGGGCATCATATACATCTGATTTCTAAAAACAAAAAGGTTAAGTCACATTCCCGCCTATGTAGGAGGTTGTAAGTTTTCTATCTGTTCCTTTGTTGCTATTTTTTCCTCTTTATTTCTGGAGGGATGCGGTGGGGCAGGGAGCTGGGGAGGTGGGCTCTTTCTGGCTCTCACATGCAGATGGTCAGAGCAGCCACTCCTGCTCTAGACACCTGGTAAGTGTGACACTGGAAAAGCCAGCATTTTGCCTTTGACCTCCTCTGTCACCAGTGGTCATGGCCATGTGTGGCCGTGAAAAAGGCAGTGTGACTGCCCAACAGACAGTGTTCATCCCCACAACCAGAAGCTGAAGGTTGATTTACTGCGCTTTACTGTTGCAGAATAAGTGTTTATGTGCCAACTAAAATATGCTTCTCTGTATAGTTTCTTGCTCACAGAAGATCTACTACTATTCTCACCAGGTCTCTCTCTCTAAAAGATTTTCAGGCAATCCCTTCTCACAGACTGGCCCCCCTTTACACTGTGGCTCTATTGAATTTTATTTGTCTTATCTTATTTAGATTACAGCCTCTTCAGGATGGAGTACATGTGGCTTTTTTAACATTATGTGTTCCCATATGTGTTTTCTATAAACTCTAGAAAACATATTATAATTACTCTGAAAGGATAATCATTTTCCTTCTCCACATTCACACCTCCTTCTCCCTTTTCACGCATGCTATTATGGTAGGATGAAGATCTATCACTGATCTCCTAATGAAAAGAAGTTGTAACAAAAGGAATATAGAAAGGAATATAAAAAACTTATGAGGACAACTGCTACATTAATTTTGAAAAACAGAATCATTTTAGAAAGAGCTACAACAGTAGTAAAATGCAATGTAGAAATTATGAGATAAAGGACAAGTACATTAAATTTGTACTGCTGAATGCCACCTGAGCCATATTTTCATTTTATTGAAGAATGAATTTGAAAGCAGTTTTCATTTTCAGTGGAACAACTTTTTCATTACTATATATTATATAATTTTTTTGAGGTTGTACGACTTGGCCTGATTGAAAAAACAAATTGTTTTTGTATTTGTGTATTTTTCAGTATCAGCTTATTTTTAATCAAAGTCTTTGCTGTTATGAGACAAAACCAAAGAAGTAAACAGAATATAAGAAGTAATTTCCAAAGCAAGGAATGTTCATAAGGGGAGCCGGTGTATTTTCTTAAACAGCTAATATTGCTGGAAAAACAAACAAGGTTTCAGACACTCTGTACTTTCTTAGATCTAAACCAGACAGGAGCAGTACATTTCTGCTAAGTACAAGGTTGGGAACCATCACTCCAAGTATAATTTCATCAAGCCAAATTCAATTGTTTCCAAACTTACTTATTCCGTTTACAATTTATTGCCTCTATTTCAGACCTGAAGAAATACTTATATGCCTGGTTTTGTTTTCGTTTTTTCCAGATACTTTGGTCGACTTAATAATCACACAGCTCCCCTTGGGCATATTTTACATAGAACCTCCTCACTACAAGAACACTACTACTTTGACAGCATATGTAAGTTTTCATTTACAGGGGAGAATGACATATTTTTATCAGAAAGGACTGAAAAATGTGAATTAACTTTGTGCCAGGCTCTTTTAATTGGTCTTCCAAATCTTCAGCCTTCAAAGCACATTTCAAAATTCTATCTTCAAACACAAAATCATTATGGTTTTTTTTTCAGCTAGAAGAGTTAGGGAAACAAGCTTGCTCAATTTTAGGCCCACTTATCTGCTATTTTCATGCAATACCTTTTAAACAGTTTTGGCAATGGGATAGATGTCTCAAAAACACTGAAGCCACAAAAGTTTCAGGAGGGTTGGTGCCAGAAAGGAGCTGCCTCTGAGAGAGAGGCTGAGGCAGAAGCTCAGCACGTCTGATCAACGTGCACCAACCAGGCCGCCACGGGCAGACACTCAGCACATCCTGCCTCTGATGGTCCTCACATGCCTGGGACAGATCGGTGGGACGTAAAAGGGGAAGTGAAACTAATGCCTCAGAGAATCTTGGAAAGTAATATAGGTATTTAGGGAGATTATGAGCAATGAGAATGGGACTTCTGTGCAGGGACACAGGACAAAAATCCACAGCCAAGCAGATCTCATTAACTGTACTGCTCATGAAGCAATTCTGTAATTGTTTAACAGCACTGTTATATCTACACCACTCTTTAAATGTGAGTGGTCAGCCCCCAGAGGCTGGAAGCCTGCAGCCTTTCCTAAGACCGTTCTTCAATGCACAAGGCATTTGGGCTTGGGGATCAACTTAGGAATAGGGAAGAGCACACTGGTAAATCCTCAGGGCTAAAATTAGGAGTCACCTATTCTAAACTCATAGTTGTCCTCAAGTATTCTTGTTTTCCATCAAATATTTTGTCTCAATATACTCGTAATTTTGAGCATTTATATTCCTATAGCACATACTTCTAGATTTCATTGTGATAAAGTTTTTTATACTTAAGCTGATGGAAGTACATGAAGTGATCCAAATCATCTTCAACTATTTATCTACTTACAAAAGGAAAATCTGTATTTCAAGTTTAGATACATTTAAGCTACGCTTAAATCTCACTGAAGTTCAGTGGGTTGTAAGCAGCAATCCAAATTTTGGTATTAAATGACAAAATAGACACTCTTTTATCATTAGCTTTCTATAATTTATTCTCTATGTTTGTTCCCAAGTAGAGGGATTAATTCCCTAAACATCTATATTTATCCCCTCCCAAATCATTTTGTTTTTTCCTTGAAAGCTGCGTAATGTTTTAGGATGAATGGCAAAACAGAAGCTTTCAAGTCCTAAGGGAGTGGTTTTCAGAAAGGTCACCTAAGGTCAGACATTTCCAAAAGTCTTCTGAACTCTCCTGCATTTCTCTCATTATCGCTCCATGGAATCTGGGAGAATATAGTATGGCAAAATGCTTGCCTTATCCTAATTTTTTAAGAACTCAGTACCAGCCATAGGCAGATTATGTGAAATTCTGTCATAGAATTTTATCACGTTTCATTTTATTGCTTACCAAAACCAAAACCACTAATATTTTTGGTGCCAGAAAAATTTTATTAAGATTGTATTTTGGAAAAGTTTGATCTGAAATAATCTAGTAAAAAGAATTAAAAGTGTAGCCCACCTACTAAAGCATATGCTTCATCAAAGGAATAATTATGTGATTTTTTTTATTATGTTTTGATATTAGATTTTTTTATGCATCTGATAATATGACTTATTTTCAGCGAAAATAATGACAAAATATAAAAACTTATTTTCCCTTTATATATTTAGATGGAGCAAAGGAGTTTCCTAATTCTTTATGCCTATACCTATTCAATAAATTCTGACATATTCCTCAATAACTATGTAAAAAAAAAAGTAGTAATTGTCATTTTCTGTCATTGTTCTAAATAAAGTACTTAGAAACACAGACAATTTTATCACATTTTAGAAAGCTTTAAACAAGTAAAAATATTCTAGGCTCTAAATCTCTTAATTTCTAAATGCACAGTGACTAACAGTCAAAACCACTAACACAGTCATGAGCAGAAATAAAAAGAATTCAATACTAGTTTTAAAAATGACCTGGAAAATTTACAAAGTTGATACTTATTCAAAAATAATAAGTATGGTGCAAAAGAGTTTTATTAGCTTTGGCAAAATCGGTGGGGGTATTCTATTTGAAACATGTTTCTCCAAGTTCATTAAACAATTATCTCTCTTACTTTATTTATTTTGTCTGATAATGTTCATAGGAAGCTTTGACTTTTTATAGACAAAACAAAATTGAAACCAGACACAGTCAATATATCCTATGGGTTCATCTCCTGTCTGACAATTCACTGAAGAAAGCAGATAATAATTCAGTGTTTTACAGCAGCAGTGTCTTCTCAAGCCATAAAGAATAATCAGCTCCTTTTGCCTTAGCTGAGAATATGGAATAGACTTTGTTTAAGAAGATAATTTCTATCAAAAGTCAGTATACTTCTTCATTTCCATCACATTGGATTAATCACTGTGTTTTTATTTACAATAAAGTTGTGGTTTATAGATGTGACTTTGACTTTCTTCAAGGAACAAGTGGCTTAAGCAATTTTAAGAATGTGGTAAAATTCCCCCAAATATTCAGAATTAATTCTATGAAATTTCAGCAAATACTTAGTGAAAAGTTTTAAAATACACTTGTGTGGAAGGCAGCCACTATCTTCTCAAAAAATAAAAGAAATTTACACTACTATCAATCTAAACGCAGAGGTATAATAGAAGACTGTACTTCTTACTCCTGAAAAGTATGTCTTGCAATTTTCTTGATATCCTGCAGCAATTCATATTGCTGTACTTCTCTCTAATGCAAATATATTTTTAGACATACAGAACATGTATTGAACATGATTATTCCTTTTCTTTCCCAAAGATATACAGAATCTGTGCCATTAGACTGGTAAGAAACCATGGTAGCAGATTCCAGTTTGTCCAGCGACGAGCAACAAAGATGATTAAGGGACTGGAGCACCTATCATATGAGGAAAGGTTAAATGAGCTGGGCCTGTTTAGCCTGGAGAAGAGAAGGCGGAGAGGGGATCTAATCAATATGTATAAATACTTAAGGTATGACTGTAGGGAGGAGGGGGCTAATCTGTTCTTGGTAGTGGCCAGTGATGGGACAAAGGGTTTAAACTGAAAGGTTTTAAATTGAAACCCAGGCAGTTCCATCTTCATGGGAGGAAGAACTTCTTTCCTGTGAGGTTGACGGAGCCCTGGAACAGGCTGCCCAGAGAGGCTGTGGAGTCTCCTGCTCTGGAGATCTTCAAACCCGCCTGGATGTCACCCTGTGCCCTGTGCTCTGGGTGTCCCTGCTGGAGCAGGGGGTTGGACTAGATGATCTCTAGAGGTCCCTGCCAACCAAGGATTCTGGGATTCTGGGACTCCATGCCTTCCATTCCATAAACCTTACATAAGCACTACTCCAACAAGGCAAGAGGCTACTCACAGCTCAGTCATTCATATAAAATAGTAAAAGCCTATGTTTCTTCCTCATCAGGCCTGGATTTAAATAAAAGTTAGCTCCCTTACCATTTCTTTAAACACTCAGAGAATTTCCTATGAAGGCATTGTGAGGTTGAGAATTTCTCTATCTGTGTTCTTCACTCTAGTACAAAAGTGACCGGGAACATAGAAGCTCTCAGTAAACACAATGAAGGCAGATGGAAAAAAAAGCATGAAACGAAACAGAACAAAAACAAAATGATGCTCTTTTTTATTCTAAGAAGGGCAAACTAGGAGTTTTCCTTTATGAGAAATATGGTTTTTTTCTTTAGAAATACAAATATTTCATTTATTATTGTATAAAAGTAAAACTTCTAAATATTTCAATAAAAACCTGAAGCACTTTTGTTTCATTTTAGGACAAAAAAAAAGTTGAGGTAGGACTAATCTCTGTTTTGTCATGAAAGACACAGATTTATCCAAAACATCAGAGGTACTCCTGAATAAAAATGTGTATTACAGATGAGAACAAAATTCAAATATTCTATATCTGAGTTTGAGCAAGAAATTGTTCTTAACCAGATATCCCATGTAAACACCAGTAATCAGACTTGCAGGTTGTTCTTTCTCTTTTTGACTCCTACTGGGGCACTAAATAATTAAATGGGAAGAGACAAAGACAGATAAAGGAGGACAAGTACCTGAAAATCTCCCCCTCCAGAGCTGCTATTCAGATCTCTAATAATAGGTGAATGTCAACACAATTTTTGAAACTTATGTTATAAGTAGGATTGACATAGAGAAGACTGTAACACAGCAGTATAATACAATTAAATCAAAATCATGTTCCAACACAAGACTGTGTTTAATTCTATCTCCGAAAAGTTAAGATGATGATTCCTTGGATAGCAGCAGACATGTTAGTACCCAAAGTAGAGGGAACCAAATCTTCACCTTCACAGAATCACAGAATGGTTAAGGTTGGAAGGGACCTCTAGAGGTCATCTAGTCCAACCCCCAAAATGTTTGCCTTCTGCCAAAAAAAATTGTTTCTTCCTTACTCCTCTAGATTATGCTATAGAAATGTGCATTACAGATTTAAGCCTTGGTCAGAACCAGAAAAGTATCATCAGCATGTTTTCACAAAATTAAATATTGTCTTTTACTACTTCGATATCATGTTTGTCTTCACTAAACTTGCTGGATTTAGTCTTCAGTGGAAGTAAAGAACACTCCGTCTCTTTCTATGAGAAAGTAAAGCTGATGAAAGTGACAGCTATGCAAGCAATAGTTTCAGTCAAAAATGAGGTTTTAATACAGTGGCATGGCATGTGATTCTTTGTTGAGGAGGGGTGGGTCTCCATGAAAAGTGTTACTCAGAGAGCATCTTAAACACATTCCAGTCACTAAAAATCATTTCCTTATATCTAAGTTGCTTAGTAAATGTTTAAAGAAACAAATTACTTCCATGTCTTCTATTTTAGTCTCTTAAAATAAAGTTTTTTTTTCAGATGTAACCAGCTTATTAACTCATGACTTTGAAATATACTATCATAAGAAATGTACTTGTGCATACATGTTACAAAATATTCATGTCTGAAGCATTTAAATCCCACTATATTCATAACTCACTCTCATAAGGACATCTATTTAATAAAATGATTCAAAAAGATGTCTTGTTTGTTTAGAGTATAGAAGCAACATGACTTCTCTCCTTTGCAAGGACATTGATTCCTTAGTTTTTGGTATTTTTTTTTCCTCCCAGTTTTCTAGACTGTTCTAAATTCTTGATTTGCAGGATGGCCTATGATGACATTTCAGTGCACGTTAGAAAACTCTTCACACTACTACTTTCTATAACTACACTACTTCACACAGCGAATGAATGAAAGGTGTTTCAGCAGAAGTTGCTATGGATTATGTCTTCAGAAAGACAGGTAGGTAGGCAAAAAGAGATGTGGGACCATCCTCAGGGCTTTTTTTCTTCCACAACATCTCCCTTGCGTATTCCCAAATCATCTTCAAAATGCATCCCCATGTTCTGTTCTTCATACCAACAATTCTTTCCTTTCCATAATGCTCCTCTGCACACTCTCCTCCATCCAAACTATTCCACGAGGCTACAGAGGTAAGAAGGGGCTGTTCTGAAGAGGGCTCTGAGCAGCTCTTCCTCTGTCCCTCCAAAAAAAAAAAGTAGCACAGAAAAATCTATATGCTAAGTTCTAAACTTTCTCATGTCCCAGAATTAGTTAGTCTTATGCAAACTGCCATCTGGGAAAGGTCTGATATCCTATCAGCTTAGATATTATTTGGGGAATACTAGCTGAGTCAGACCAAAACTGCAATAAAAGAAGTCATGTTGTGGTTAACCCTGCATCACAAGACAGTGCTCATATCTAGGCCATAGCCCTGTTCAGTGTGTCAGTACAGGCACAAGAGTTGAGAAAGAAGGAGCTGAGTCAAACATCTGCTGGCTCCCTTCTCTAAAAAAAGGGCGAAACACAGAAGCTCTTGTTAAGCAGGGAGACACAGGTTGTAATTATAAGATCCCATTAACCAGTTTATCCTAGATATCAGATGCAGCTACAAAAGCCTGCCCTTAGAGTGACTGTAGCCAGGTAATATAGGGGTAATAAGAGTGGAGATAAAAATGTCTTGTCCATACCCGATCAATCAATAACCAGTTTTAAGGATTACACATATGAACATATGCACATTAAGGGAGTGTTCTTATGTTTGATTCATATTTCCTTGAGTTACTATTTGTAAAGGACAAAAAAAACCCTACCTCCCCTCCTCCCAAAAACAGTGACTTGAATGTAGCTCATATCAAATTGAATGAAGAAAACCTCTGTCCCAAAACCTCTAGTCTCTTAGTAGCTAGGACTATCTGGCTCTTACATGTATCATGAATATAATAGTTTCCTAATTTTAGATTCCTGTCAAAACTACAAATCTTATCTGGACAGTTGATAAGTGCCATTAGTTCTTATAAACATCAGCAGCATCTGTCTTAAACTCCCTAGTAGGAATTAATTAAATTAGGTAAAGTTAGTCTCTATGGCCATTTCAGTACTTGACATCTTGATAATCCAGTGAACTACATTACATTCTTTAAAACTTTAGCAGAAATAAGAGCCAAAAAATGACCTTTTGACAAATGAGGATAATATAAAATAGTCATAGCGTAGTGTTCAGAACTGCAGTCTGCTAGCTTTTGAGTTTTCTTTTAAAAAATACAAGTATACAGCTAGTGGATCAGTGGATATCAGACTACAACAAATGAAAAAAGGATAAAGATTTCATGGCCATATCAATGTTTTACATATCTTAATTACTATTCACAAGTGGACAAAAAATTAATTCAGAATATCTAGCTTTAACAAATCTGATAATTATGAACAATATTGTTTCCATAAAATAAGCATTTAAATTACATGCGTTTTTTTAGTCAAGAACAGTCTATTCTGCCAAGTCATATGGTTTATGTTGTTTTTGTTTTAAAAATAAACACATTTAAAGTCATTTTCCACTAAAATAGTGGAGAGGAATTATGAAGCATACACAAACAATTTTGAAATATGCCTTTTGCAGTGCTTGTATGCAGTCAGCCTCTCACTTGAAAAAAGTAAGAAATGGTGAACATAATCTATTGTGATTGGAAGGGATGAGAGTTCTGTCTGTAGCCGCTTGATTCTTTGTGTTTGGGGAAAAAAAGAATGTGAGCATTCCTTGTAAATGGACAAAACTGCATTAGAGAAGTATCCATCATCAATTACAGTTCCAAAGGGGAACAGTACAACAGCTCGAGTTTTTGCCTTTCTGTTCAGGTCAAGCACAGTGTTAATTGTGGTGAGGACCTTTTCCCAAGAAGAATAAAAGTGTGCGTTTGTATTGCTACTGAAGCAATATGGAACAAATAAGGAGAGAGCATAGAGATAGGAAAGGTGGATATAAAAAACATGAGGGAACTGAAAACTGGAACTGAAACTTTCACAAAAGGAATTAAAACAAGAGCTAACACAGCTGGAGACCACAAAAGGAATTAGGAGACAAATACTGGACACTTTTGCAAATAAGAATTAAATTTAAGTAACATCTGGAAGCTTTCAGAAAGGATTCAGAGCTGGAAGTCAGAAATAAATCTTTGTTCAGGCACACCAAAAAGCCCAAAGACACAGCTTGCAGTCTGTGGGGCTTGCAAGGACTGGCAAGACGAACACATGACGTGATGAGCAACCTGACTGCCATGAACCAGAAGATGCTTCACAAAATAGCTGAGACTTCTAATCAGGCTAAAGCTTCCTTATATACTGTAGGATGAATATTAAAAAGAGTTTAAAAAGCTTATGCCTAGAAGAAAATCTGTGTCTAACAGGCCACAGAGAAAGCCAGCTGTTTCTTGGGTAAGCAGAAGATATGGATCACAAAGCTTGTAATCTTGGTTATAATTCACTGAAAAGGCCAGGGTATTACAATCACCATAATGAAAATGCCCACTAGAAATGCATCTAAAAATATCTTTTGAGAAAATTCCAGTAACCATTTCTGTGGTCCAGCTCTCAGGCTGCTGCAGAATTTAGACTGTGGAAAGAAATCTAAATTGTACAGCTCTGGTATCATCCCAAATAAGCACCATGGACCATGCCATCAATCCTACCAAATAGCTTTATAGCTGTTAGTTAAAAGAAGAGAAATGGAAGAAGTCCCAACTGAAATGGAAGTGGTTTTGTAGACGTGCTTTACAGGCACACACAGATGCTAGTGATGAATCTAAAATAAGTTGGCAGTAGACTTGCTTTAAGCACTAAGCCGGTGTTGGATGTTGGACTCTCAGCTGACTATCAGCATCGTGAGAGTAAGGGTTGTGGAATTTACCGCTGAGCTTCATTCTTGCCTCAAAGAACCAAAAGAAGAGCCTGCTGCTAATCAGGAAGATAGGAGGTGGTTGCCATAAAGCTTAGAAATACAGCTGTGGATTTAATATGTGCAAGTGATCCCAATCTAGCTCATGACATTATGAAAGATTAAAAAGGTGATAGCTTTCTTTTATAAGGAAAGGGAAAATAACAACACTGTGGCAACCAAGGCATGCAGTACAATTAAATACTGACATGCATTAAAAAAAATAATGAGGAAAGTATTGTTGTAGGCTGGCCAAGGCACGCAACTTCAAATAACTTTTGAGAGTCTTTTTCCATTGACAGAAAATAAGTAAATAAATTTGAAAGGTCTGAGGAAGCCCCCAATAGACCTGCTCCCCAGCAAGTCCCTTCAGGAAAGTGATAGCAAATGCTTGGCTTTTGAGTGTGGAATAACTTCTGTGAAGTTCATGGGACTTATTAAACTAGACATACTAAAAGGCCAGGGAATAGTCTATACTCAGTCACCTAATTTGGCAAAAATTGAGACAACGACTGGGAAAGGTGAACTCATCCAAGAACTGAAAAACTGGAATTTGAGCAAGAAGTCTCAATAGCCAAGTTACCACATGAGCTAATAATTTGTTTGGATTTCATTTTTGCTAATGACTGCCTAATA
Organism: Eudromia elegans; assembly: GCA_003342815.1. Classification (NCBI taxonomy): domain Eukaryota; kingdom Metazoa; phylum Chordata; class Aves; order Tinamiformes; family Tinamidae; genus Eudromia; species Eudromia elegans. The sequence goes on along the minus strand of PTEX01000003.1, from coordinate 47,666 downwards.
AAATGCAGAAACTGTCTTAGAAATTCATCCTTTGGAAACCTCCTTCCTAAAAGTGGCTCAGGTTTGCAGATGGCAAGATATAGGTTTTACAACAGATTCTTCCAGAGGTCAAAATGTTAGCAGTGTTTTGTATTCCTACTCCATCCAAGGAAATATGAATGGTAGAAACCCTCTTCATGCCTATTTTAGCTATAATTGCAGCAGAAACTATTTGATGCTCATCTTTAAATGTTTCCGATAAGAAGGAAACAACACAATGGCGATTTAAAGTTGTGAAATTTGAACAAGCACGTGTAGTAAATATCAGTAGGGAAAGAATAGTCACAAGATGAAGTCACATGGTTTCTTCTGAACTTTTTCCAATTTGTAAATCTGAATCACAAACCCAAAATGGCTCAAGAGAGTTTGTAGTCAGGAATAAGTTCTTAGAACCTTAGATATATAAATTATATAAACACGATTACACAGTACCAAAACCAAGTGTTACTGATAAACATAAACATAAATAAAGAAGGTAGTGTTACATAGTGGGATAAAACTGCATAAGAGTATTTGTTTTCATCAGCTATTGTTTTATATGTCAACAGTTTAATTTGATTTTCCCCAGTGGAGATTGGGCAGTAGTGAAAATGGACTCAAAACAACAGGAGAAAAAGTACCACTTTTATCAGGATATCGGGCTCATATGAGATTTTGGCAATTTAAGTTGGCTTGAGTAATCATTTCTCACTCCTGAAAGATTTATGACTACTTTATATCTGTAACCTGTTTCCAGTGTTGGTGTTTGGAAAGCATACTGAGCGCGAATTGACATACATCCACGTGACATGAAGGCACACCGCACGGTTCTGGTCTGGGTTCCCACCCTACTCAGGAATTGGCAATCCGTGCTTCCTTGCAGCAATGACCAATTGAACATTTTTGCTGATTCTTCTCCAGTAAGTGAATATATTGCAAATAATAGAGGACATAGAAACTTTTTTTTATTATTATTTCTGTTAGATTTGGAGCCCTAATGAGACACAAACACAACAAAAATGTCTTGGAAAATCTGAAAAGTTGTTTCTGAACTATTGGCTGAGACACCACATTTTAAGTTCAGCCACTTTGAGGATCACCATGTACCTTCATGTCCCCTTGCTCTACTACTCTATTTCTTTTGGAAGAAACTCTGGATGGACTCACCAGGAGGGAGTGGTGACATGACTCAATAGAGGCTAGCTGAACAGTGGGGGATTACAGCAGCAGTTCTCCTGCCCTGAAGCTCAAATACAACCATTGTATATATACATACATGTATGTGTATGTATGTATATGTATGTGTATATACACACAAATATGTATGTATGTATACGTATATATATGTATATATATATGTATGTGCGTGTGTGTGTGTATATATGTGTGTGTATATATATACACACACACACATATATCTTCCCTACACATATTTTATACATATACATATACACACACATATATATATCTTCCAGCAACATGCAGAACTTGCGCCCGCCCAGATCATCCAGTATTTATGATATATCTAATTATAATCGAGGGTTTCAGCTAGCTGCCCTGGTGAAACAGTTCAAATAAGCAGAGACAAACCTAGACCCATCTTTTGCCATAAGCTACTGCGTTGCTATGCAGAATATATACTTTTATTTATTTATTTATTTATTTATTTTTTTATTTATTTGAGTGGGTGTAGAAGTAACATATCTCCTAGAAGACTAAAGAACTAAAGACTGCCAGACTGTTGGAACTGCACAAAATCCCATAAATCAATACTGAAAATGTTCACACTGCTTCAAAGGGAAAAAAAAGAGAAAAAAATGAGGAAAATCTGTGATAATGTGAAGGGATATTTATGATGTTTTCCTACAAGGGAAAAATTTAAAAAAAGGATGTTCTTATGAAATGACATAAGAAAAAGCATAAGAGAACTAAAATGAGCAAAACTTAATAGTTCACACGACTGCATGTACAAATTCTAATTTACTCAGAACTCACAGAATTCTCAAATGTCTGACTTCCTCAAAATAAATAGATATTTTATACTTATTTCATTTAATCACAGAATCCCAGAATCTTTAGGGTTGGAAGGGACCTCTAGAGATCAACTAGTCCAGCTCCCCTGCTCCAGCAGAGACACCCAGCGCACGGGGCACAGGGTGGCATCCAGGTAGGTTTGGAAGATCTCCAGAGAAGGAGACTCCACAACCTCTCTGGGCAGCCTGTTCCAGGGCTCCCTCACCTGAACAGGCAAGTTCTTCCTCACATGGACATGGAACTGCCTGGGTTTCAACTTGTACTCATTACCCCTTGTCCTGTCACAGGCCACCACTGAGAAGAGTTTGGTCTCATCTTCTTTACTTTTGCCCCTCAGGTATTTACACATATTGAAAAGATTCCTTCTCAATCTTCTGTTCTCCAAGCTAAATCAGCCCAGCTTGCTTAGTCTTTCCTCATACAATAGATGCTCCAGTTCCTTAGTCATTTTGCTCACTCTGCGCTGCACCCTTTCTAGAAGCTCCACATCCCTCCTGTACTAGGGAACCCACAACTGCACACAACAATTTATTTCAACAAAAAATCAAGTCAAAAAGTTTTGAAATTTCCCACTATATTAAGAGAGTTCACAAACCTTAACAATATATTCAAAAAATCTATTTGTAATTATTTTACTATACACATTTTATGAAACAGATTATATCATCTGGTTATGCATAATAGTATGGATTGAAGGACCCAAAGGTTTAGTTTTATCCAATAATTTATATTATCAGGTAATGTAAAAAAACATTTGAAAGGAAAGCATCTATAAAATCCAAGATGACTTTAATGATCAGATACTCCTTTTTTAAAATGAAATGACAAGACCTGTAGCAGAACTTTTCCCTATAGAAAGTTTTACTGAACTCTCTTTTTTTTATGTAATTTTGTATGTTCTTTATATGGTGCTTTTTAAAACTGTCGTTAAGAAGATTTTCCTATCTCAGACTGATAACATAGTTCTAGAAACTGCATTAGGGATGTCACTAAGGAATTCACAGAAATCAAAGCTTGTCCTAAGGGACTAGTGGAAAGAAACTTCCTCAGGAAGTTTGAAAGGAATCAGGCAGTGAAGAAAAAACCCAGAAGTTATTTATATTGGAGTATGTCTTTTTTTTTTAATTTTTTTTTAATTTTTAGCATGGAAAGGGAAAATAGCCTACTAAAATCACACCATCTGTAATTTTGTAAGTTATTTATTTTCTTCTCTTCTTATTTCAAGTATCATAATTTCCAGTACATTGGACTGATTGGCAGAGGCAATGTGTGGCTTGGGATAAACCCCAGTAAAACTACTCATTCGTATCCAAGAAGCTCCAAGTTTTAAAGGGGTCTCCTTCAGCTGAAAACATCCATACATGAGGAACGGCATCAAATACTTATGACTTCCTAATATCACAAGTCAAAACTTCCAAGGCACAGACAACAAGGATCATCAGTGTATATGCCTGGATATAGCCTGAGTGCATTCTCATTAATGAATTTGAAAGCAACCCTAAGTCATAAGCAAAAATACACAACTAAGTACAAAGAGTACAATTATTTTATATAATACCAATAATGACAAAAGGTAGCTCATAAAAGAGTGTAGGACTACTTCATACTGTTACAGGCTGAACTAGCAACTGAAGAAGGTGGGAAGTACTAAACGAAATACAGTACTCGAACTATAATGGCATTCCATATTTTTCACCTTACCATTTTATAGTCTTTCCAACCTTTTTGGAAATCCAGACTTCCATCTTCTCGGTGTTGTATAACTGTCCACCCTCCTCCTGCAATTTCCATGTTGCAAAAGACCTATAGAGCAATGTTAAGAAAAAAAAATTGCTTGCATTAAAATTTTGTCACCATACAGATAGAGAGAGAGAAAAAAAAGGGTATCTGTATCAGTTTAGACACAGACAGAGGGCTAAAAGAGGGTATTCATGAATAACAGAATTAAAGAACTTTTCACATGGATTCACGCCTATGCTCCTGATGGTATCCTTAGTCCCTTCTTTTAGTAGTCTCTTACTTTCAATAATATTTCATAGAGTAGAGTATCATTTGAAGAAAGAATTCTTAGGAATTCTTATAGAAAATAGCAATTCTTGGAATCCCAAATGCAGCACAGATGCATTTACTCATTATTTTGCTCTGTATTGTAATGTTGTTTATTGTGTGTCAAGCAGTACCAAAAATATGGACAACCTATCTTGGTTTAATCTGCCTTACAGCTAAAAAATGATAAAAGTGTGGATAAGAGTAGGTTTAAGAATAAAGATTTCATTTTCCAGATTCTTAGCTTCTTAACTCAGTAGTAAAGACCAGTACTGAACCTGAAAGATCATGTCCTACTTGAAGCCTTATGTTAGACTACTGTGTCAATTGAAATCTATTAACAAATTTAAGAAATCGATATAAAAATCAAAAGTTATTTCATTTTCATTTATTTTTACTTTTATTTCATTTTTACGTTTTCTTAAATTATCCTTCTTCAATTAAAAATATAATTTATGAAAGATTGTGAGATACTATTTATCCATTCATTTTTGGGGAATGGGGCAAGTGACAGTAATCACTAGTGCTCCTACTTTTGCCTGATGCTGGACCTCAAGATCTGATTAAGTTTCTTGCAGTTACTCAGGGAAGCAAATTTTCTTAATTTTCATTCTCCTATACTCATCCGTCCCATATTGGCACTCAAGTACCCTAACCTTTATTCTACCATGCTCTTGAGTAGTCATATCCCCCTTCTAAATCAGGATGCCAGTTTATAAGAAGGTTGAAGAGCTGCCACCAATGCACTTAACCTTTGACATTCGTATCAAGTGCGGAGCCAACCTGTACAACAGTGGCTGGTAATTTAAAAGTTTCAAGTGGCTTCACCACATTGCAGGTCACAATTCAGTTACATTAAGATTCCTCCCTCAGTCAACTAGAGAGCGACTTTTCACCCTCAGGCAAAACAGTTCCAAATCTTTTCTGCTTATACCCGTTGTCATAGTAATCCTGTACAAGTATTTTTGTTTTAATGTGCTCCAGGCACACTGAGTAAAGTCCCTGCGTAGGTACAGGAAGGAAACAGAATACTGAATAGTGCAAACATGTGAACTTGATTTCGGGTAACCACAAGAAAACCCACAATTTGCTAGACAAACATTTTGGCCCTATTATTCCTTCAGGGAAGACACTGTGAGTCAAAACATTTATCTACAGGATTTAATTTCGTTAGTCTGATTTACAGTGAGAACTTCTAAATGATAGATTCACTTATAAGTCTCCTCAAGCTTCCAGAAAACTACTGCCACATTTTAATGCATTAAATCCTGAACTATATTAACAGCACTAAAATTAAGGATTCAAAAAAAATTTTTTTGTACTGAAATATAATAAAACACCTATAAGAATACTTTGATTTTTCTGAATGATATAGCAGATTACAAGAGAAAACCACAGAGTGACAGAAAGATTACGAGCGACACATTATTCACTAACCAGCACTGTGAGGTCTGGCACCTTTCTGCAGTGGTAGACACAAACACCTGCTGTATGAAGAGCATTGCCAAGTTGATTATAGACGTTAGCTGTGCATGACTGTAGCCAACACATGTCCTGGACTGGCTTCTGTCCCAGACAAGGTCAAGGCACTGTGCTATTCAACACCTTTTAACATATTCTCACGTTTAATACTCTACCAAAAGCTAAAAGGATGAAGAATAACTCTGATTTTTTAGGCATCTCTAGATTCTATCATATTTTAAAAGACTTGTTTTAAGTTTAAAGGATTTCTAAAGCATTGCATATTTGCCTTTCCTTGAAAGCAGAGAAAAAAAAAAAACAAACTACTAAATAACACATACAGGATTATTTATATACATTTTAACTGCAAGGTTTAGATTATTAAAGCTTTAGAAGAGCCATTTAAAAATAAAAAATAGGGTTTTTACTATATGTTGCATTTTAAGTGGTTGCTCACTAGGAATTAATTTGTCTTGCCTGGAGCAATGAGCTCAAAACTAGACAGTTAAGATTGGTTGCAGAGTTGCCAAAAGGACGCTTCTTGTCCCCTCTCTTTTATTCTCCTCCCCTTTGCTCTCACTGTAGCTTGGGCATCATCATTCAATGGCTCTGTCAGTCAAGATACATGGACACACAAGCACACTCTATAGCACCAAAATAAGCTCTTCTACTTAGCTCAACACTTTCCTATCTTTTTCTTTTTCACCTCAAAACCACAAAATATTTCTAAGTTCCTTTCAAACAGATATGAATCATTGATTTTTGATGGAGTGCTGGAAGACACTTTAAGCCAATGGACTGCTGAAGATAGGGGAGTGAAGAAAAGACTTCAATCTGACTTTGCAAGTGGAGAGCAAATGGGAGGGCAGTATTAAATATGCACATAATTAAGCATATACAAATGAGGCATATAAATGTTATGGAGTTGTAAGCATGGAGATTATTTTCTATGAATCTAAGAAGATATAAATACCAAAAAGCTAGATCTGACAGTAACATCTAAACGGATGGTCAAGGGATATTTCCCATTGAATCTCTGATTCTTGGAAGCATCCCTTAGGAAATATAACAAGAAATGAAAATATTTTTGTGACTTAAAGTGTAAAATTGCCATAAACGAGAAAGTTGCCAGCGGCTGCAAGTCCTACAGAAGGCAACAATCTATTAAGCCACTTAAGACTTGTTGGCTCGTGCATCGCATTGTAGTATTCCAGATAACTAGAATGGCTTTAACCGAGTGTTTATGTCTCCCTGGAACACCCATCAAGGTACAGCATGGGTCCCCCATGCAATCTCAGTATGTCAGTGTGGTGCTACCTCTGGGCTAATCAGTCCCGGCACAGCGCTGCGCTGATGAGATTTTGAAGCTAGCTCAGCTGGAGTCAGTTCGGCTATCTCTGCACAGCAGTACCTTGAAGGCTGTTAATGCAGCCTTAATGTTTGGAAAAAAAAGGTCTGTTAAAGCAATCAGAATCCTCACTTGACGAGGCTGAATGTGCGCAGGCTCAGCCCTTGCTGTATTATCACTAGAGCAAGGCAGACACAGGTGCTTGCAGAAATACCCCCACCATATTTGCACACATTCTTTCATTTTCTTGTCAAAATGGGAAGCAAAATAACATAGATCCTCTTGGAAAAAAATATTGCAGTGATATCAGCTGAGTTGTTCTGTCTTTATTCATTGATAACAGTGTCTGCAAACACGAATATATCAGAAACACCATGTAGCTTCCATATTGTCACTGTCTTCATTCCCAGTGAATTGGCTTATTAGCAGTGCTATACTGCTTTCAGATAATTGTAATTTTTCATTGCAACAAAACTTGTAGGGATGTAAAGAACTTTAATAAGGCTGAGATAACGCACTGCCAATTTGCATATGCAATCCAGCCTGTAGAAGCGCATCTGTGTTCTGAACTGAGCAGCTTCTACAGCACTACTTCTAGTACTCCTGTCTTATGCAATAAAGCTTATAAATACAGTCTCTGTATTACACCATAATCAAATAAATTATTTGTCCACTCACTTTCATCAGAGTTGTACTGACCTTTGCTCATATCATTCTCCCACCCTAATACTACTGAAGGTTTAATGAACTTTACTTCCTTAGTAAACTATAATGTCTTGATGTTTATAGGCTTCCAAAGGCCTCTAATAAAACCACATTAACTTTAGAAATAAATTTTATACATATTATTATTTCACAATACTGACTACAGAGGACAAAAAACTGTAGTATTTGTTATTGCCTCTTTCCATTTGCTGGATCACCATTTTACCACAGTAAGAATAAATTCATGAGAAAAATATCATTCCCTCTCTGCTATTTGGCCCATTCACTGGGTGCCAGTGTGGTTCCCTCTCCTTCGAAGGACATGAGCCTTGTCAGGGGCTACTGACTATAGTGCTCTGCCAGGGCACTTCTGCACTTCTATAGACTTCCTGCACTTCTCCACAGACAAATCAGTCTGAGGTTACTCTTTCATGTCCCTTGCTACAAGCAGCTCAGCAGCCTTAGCCTTTAAAGTCTTCCAAAGCTATTCCTCTTTACAGATTAATGCTTCTTTTTCATTAAAAAAATCACCTCRGGGAATTTGTAAGTTCTCCTCAGCCAACAAAACCCCTTCCTGCTCCCTACAAGAAATGAGGCCTTTCTGTATCTTCTATATCTTTAAAATCTACTCATTCTGCTACTTTTTATTTGTGTTAACAGGTCATCTCATCATCAGCCTTCCATTAAAGCATTTTACTGTTTTCTAAACTTGAACATAAACTTATTTCTGGCCATTCAGCTGAACTTGCAGAGCAGGAGTATCTGGTGGAATTTAGAAAAGATTCCCCATCAATGTGAAAGATAGCTGGAATTATAGTCCACACACAGTTTATCATTTGCTTTACTGTATTTTTTAAATTAAATATAACCTGGGCCATTTATACCAGCATAACCATTTGCTGAACTGAAACTCTCATAAAGATTTCAAATGCTCCCTTAAGGTCAAGGCACTATAATCTTCAACAAACAAGAACAAACACAGCTACACACTTTACCTTTTTAGGATCTGACACATTGTTAATATAAATAGTGTAGACTCCACTTTTGTTTAAACCAGATTGGTACACATCTGCACAGTCTCTGAATGTCTTTTCTTCCTCCTTTTTTGCATTCTTTAGTAAAACTGTAAAACAGAAAAATATGATAATACAAGTTATAGCAGCAACCTTAGGCAATACCGTATTAAGTAGGTCCACTTTTGCACAAATTATTCCTTTGTAGCACACACAGTAACAAGTGTACTTTGGTTCTTACACAATTAGTGTACATGGCAAATTTTAACTATTAAAGAATTAATATGAACCCTTCAGTCAAATAGCAGCAGAGCCACTGGTAGAAGTCATGACACAAAGGGCTGAAGAGAGCATCCTGCCTTGTGTGGCAGCCTACAAAAGAGTGAGCAAATGACTTTAAATGACTTTTGAGCCCTGGACAGCCATAGGTGTCCTGCCTGTCTAACACAGTGACTCACTATCCATGTTAAAAAAAAAAAAAAAAAAAAACCACTACTGAAGTCAGTTGTTTAGAGCTATGATTCAGTTCCTAGATTTTTTCTTTTAAAGTCACAGAATAAAAAACAATTAATGATATAACACAGCACAGATCCTGAACCTGTAAATCACAGGCATGCCACATACGTTGAGCCTGGGTTGAGAAATGAAGAGGGCAAGATACTTGAGGATCCTAGTCTTGAAGAGCCAGGAGATTCCCCAAAGTAGTAAAATCTGAGAGAGTTCCTTTGCTTTCACAAACAAATGTATCCTGATCCCACACGACACCGACGGATATGACTTCATTCCAACAACACATACTTTAAGCCCATCAGTATTCCCATGGAAATCCATCAGTCTACTCAGATTCTTAAAGCTAAACATGTCCTTAAGTGCTGCATAGGGCCTAGGCCAGCACTTCATTAATCCCTACAATAAAGAAACAACATTTAAGTCCTCCAGACACACTCATTGTCTGGTGACGTCCACAACATTTTCATTTTTGGCTAGAAAATGTAGGTTATAGGTACTCTCAGTGAAGTCGCCTATGCTGCAAATCTGGCACTCAGTGATGATGGTGCACAAAAGAGCAAGAGCCTCGCACAGCATGGGGTATCATCTAGGCCATATGGGGGTATGCAGTAACATCAAGGCTGACATACGGTCTGAGCACTTCAAAGCAATATTCTGCATGGCCAATTCCTGCAAACGAAGCAGCATTAGGAGCACAGTATGGTAGCACAGGTAGAGAGCACCCTCTTTCAGAGGTGAGGAAACACAGAAAGAAAATTACTACATGTTTTGTCTCAGTAATTTCATGAAAAGCCAAAAATAAAACCAGTGAGAAATCCAGGCGTGAACTGGCTACCCTGCTCCCCAGGTACTCATTTTACAGAGATTGTCATTTTTTCCTCCTTTTTATGTCTTTTATTTTGTTCTTTTAAAATTGGACTTTAACAAAAAAATGTCATATTTTCCTTTTCCATTTAGGTGCTGCAAGTTTATTATTTTTGTCCAATAACATCAATAAAAATAACCCCTGGTTCACACACTTGTATGTGAACTCCAGTTGGAAAATCAACTGCTTTGAAACTTGGCCATATTTGGGAAAGAAAGGTAGCGCTGGCAACGCATTAGGTGACAACTTCTCTTTGCGGTGGGACTGAATGGGGTCCTCGTCCAGACTCACAGGAACAATGTGCTCTCAAAGGTGACATTTTTCAGATAACACAGAACTGAGGCCTTAGTGTATTGTGTTAATTAAAGATTTCATGGTATTATTTTGTAAGCAGACGGTGTTAGCATCAGTGGCCAAAGTCCAGCCCGAGTAATTACTTGGGGCTGAAGCCAAAGCCTAGAGGAATTAAAAGAAAACCTCTCATTGATTTCAGGGGGCTTTAGATTAGATCCATTCTTCCCAGTCTGAACTTCTCTAACACTGTTGTTCCAACTGCAGACATTAGTCCTTCTTGTCTAAAAATGTATTTAGCCTTGCAGAGGCAGTGTCTTCATTTCCTTGAGTCTTAAAGTATTTATATTTTAATATCTATAATATATGTAGCAAGACCATCTTATATCAATTTAGGCATAGATATTTTGCAAAAATCTTGGCAATAACTACACTAGATTTATTCAAGGATAATGAGAACTAGGTTTGGTTCATTTGTACTGAGTTAGGCAAAAAATCATTAATAACTTCTTAAATTACTATCATCTAAGTTTTAAAAGATAAGGATTATTTCAATTGCTCTACTTTTCTATTGTTTATTTAAAAATATAAACAAGGAAAAAATGGATTATGCCTTCTAGCCCTTAAAGTCATAGCAGTGGACTATAACATTGTAAATAGGTAGCACAGTAGTTGGTAACACTACTACTTTGCAAGTGAAGCAGTATCAATCCACTCAATATCGCCTGTTCAGGATGGCAAGGAATATTCTGTTCAATATTCAGTGGCTTTTCTATATGTTCCAATTGCATGAGACATGTAAAAAGCAAAGAAAGAAAACACAATACCTCCATCCAGTTCCTTCTGTCCTTTCAAAATTGGCCTACTGAAACCCCTGAAATTACAGGAAAAAGTGGCCTTGTGACTTCCCCTAGTCCAAAGAGCTCTTCTTTTGCCTAAGTGGGTTTTATTCATTGAACCACTGTAGCCAAAAGAACATGGCTTTCCTTGGATGTCAGTCATCAGGTGTCTGTGCTCCTGCTGGAGGAAAAGCTCGTTTCCTTGAAAATATCCTGCTGAACTATTACAGACTGCAGCACAATTTATTTAGCATGAGCACGCCAAGTTCAGTTTTCCTTAATACATCAGACTGTAATTTGCTAAAACAGTCCAGAGTTATCAGAAAATTAATACCCAGGAATGTTACTGGTAATTTTTTTTTTTTTTTTTCAAATATGCTTTTCTAAGGTTTGCAGTTGTTTTTTTAACTTAATATTCCATGGAGTTTCCAAACCACTTCTACCTACTACAGCCCCAGATTTATTGTTTTTCCCAGAACATTACATAGACCTTGAATCATTTATACATCAAGTGTAGCTCCTGAATGACTGAATGATGCATTGACTGACATATGGAAGAGATTTTAACAGTAATGATAAAAAATATAGGACTCAAAGAAGAGTTCTAAAACAAAATCAGCAGTCATCTAATTTCTTTGTACAGCTCAAAGATTTTAATTGACTTTACAGTTTCCTAATGTAAGCTTAGATATTTTCAAATGCAATGCTCATACCAAATTTTTATATACCTAAAGAAAATACGAAGTCGATGTCAAGTATAATAATGTTACCATTTTTAAACCTGAATGATAAGCCGAAATTTGGAGCCCCAGAGGGGTTTTGTTTGTTTTTTGGTTTTGTCTTTTCTGGATGAATAAATTGGTGATGAAGTCTGAATCCCTTAAAGCAACGTTTTCCTGTGTACTTAAACTGAACAAGAGAAATATGTGTCTTTCCTTGCATCTTTCAAATGCTTTCGGTTCACTTATCCCCGCAATGTTCCTCTTGGGCTACCCTACCTGTGTGTCCCTCCCTCCCTCCTGAATCTTTTCCTTTCTGCTTCTCAGCCACACAGCTCCTCCAGGGCCGAGGGACAGAAACCCAGATGACTGGGGACAGAAACCCAAATTAGCAGAGTTTCCACCCACCAGGGCTGCAACCTGCAAGGCTGAGCCATTGTTCAGTGCCCCCCCCTACCAGGGCATCAGCCTTCACTAGGCAGGCATGTGCAGGAAATTATTCTTCCACTCTCTTATTCACAGTCATGGAAAAAGCTAAGGGTAAATGAGCTCCCAATGGCAATCTTGAACATTCTTCTCCCTAAAGAAACATGAACTAATTCTTAAGAATAAATGACTCCTGAAATATTTAGCAGTCTAAAGTTCACTTCTATGAACAAGAAATTTTAAACCTACAATTTTTTTTTCCTTAATTGTATGAAAGTTATTCAGTTTCTATTTGGAAAAAAAAAAAAAGCTATTTTAATATATATTTTTTCTTATATTTCTGATTGCTTTTGAGAAAACTGAATGGACATAGTACTGTTCTTCAATCTCTGATATATATTGGTGTTTAATAATTTGAAATTATTTTTTCTTAATTATACCATGGTATTTTTTTTTATTGCTTACAATCAAACTGCAGTTGCAGTACATTCAATCAGTATGAACCCATTCATATATACCAAATACGTATCTGAGTTGTAATATTTGTGAAACCAGTAAAGACTAAGTTCATCCTTATATCTTCTAGTGATATTGCCTACAAATTAAAGGGAGCTGTAAATTTCTTGCATGGTAATTAATTAGATAGAAATTCAGAGATTTGTGTAGCGTGTTAGCCAATTATCATGTTTTCATAGTTGGAGTGTTTTATTTATGTGCATCTACTTTCCTAATTGTGATCAATAGTCACTACATACTTAAAGATGCTTACAAAAGAATCTTCATGCTTTTGAAGCATAAGAAGACAAGGTGTCTCAATATTTTATGAGCAAATATTTTTCAATCAAATTTTAGCTGCTCTATCAAAATGTCCAGGATGGAAATTTCTATCCTCAGGTCAAGAACTTCAGAGAAATCAGAATGGGAAAGCTTCTAAATTGAGGTCCCTCTGTTTGCAGCAGGAGCATTAGGGCAGGGTCATCTGAGGACCATCAAGTGCCAGACACTGCTTGGTGCCAGGCTGCAAACAGATTTTGCCCTGATCGTGCCATGGCTGCAGACAGGTGGGGAATCTTGCCTTTCTGTAGGAGTTCCCATGTCTCTGTCATTGGTCTCTGCCCTCTGGGAGCAGCTGCATGCACATTTGCAGGCACAATGGCAAGCAGTGCCAGCCCGCTAAGAAGAATCAAATCACAAATGTTTTGCTGTCTTAGCCAAAGTATCCAGTTTTTCATATCCAGCATGGGGGCTTGGAACATGGCCCACATATGTACACATGTTCCCACACTTAGCAGCATGGATCAGAAAAATCTGATAAAGAAATGGTAAAGATTATTTTTGTTTTAAGGAGGAAAAATATGCAAAAAGTTATAGCCATTCATTTTCTGCTAACTTATAGACAGAGGTACAGTCTGTTAATTCAGTGGCCTCATCTAGCATATATCTCTGCTGAGAAAAAACATTAGTCTGCAGCTAAGAGGTGGCTGTGATTCCCTGAAAGAGACAGTCCTGTGACAACATTACTGTGTTGCAAAAAAAGTTTCAAAGCCACCTTTTAACGACATGCAAGTTCCTTCTGGGTATTTTGGAGTCTGGCAGCCTTTTCAGATAAGACACTGTATGGGCATGTTTACATGTTTAGGTTTGCTTGTGAACATGGTAGGAAGGTCAGGACTGGACTTGGATATTTTCCTTCCAGAAAATTATCTACACACCAAAATGCTTTCTAAAGTAATATTTCTTTATGGGATTGCTCTGAATCTGCCAAAAGGAAATTGAGGAAAAAAAAAAAAAATGTCTTGACATACTGAAATAAGGCACTTCTGCTTTGGGAGTTGGGCTTTGCAGATTTTTGTGAATAAAAGAAGAAGGAATTACAGTCAGCTGCTTGATTTTGGAGGGATTTTATTGTAAAGCTATAGCTGTATAATCAAATTTATAGATTATAAATTTATGCATTATAATTTATGAAATTTTATTGCTAAGTTGCCATTCATGCCAAAAGAAATCATGACAGCAGCTACAGTCACATTGCAGTTCCAAACACAGTCCAATAACCTGTCTCCAAAATCAAAGACCCTACAAGTAGTGGAGCTTTCTCTTCAGCCTCTGGGCCAGACGGCCCTGTTCTGTCAGCCAGAAGCAAGCAAGGCAATGCGAGAGACACAGGGCACTAGGGCTTGTGTCCATTCCTGTTCTCTCCAAACAGGGCACCACTGAGCAATCTTCCCGTGTTCTGGGGTATTTCTGGGACCTGTGGACTTCAATGGCATGATCTGCTTGGTGCGTCCTTCCAGTTCCATTAACTCCCACTGCCCTTTCATTTTCTGCTTTGATTGTTCCCTCATAATTATTTTTTCCCCTTCTTCTCTTATGCTTTTAAGCCTTTCCTTGCCCCAGAGGACTTTAAGATTTGTAAAGGCTAAGGCTAACACATAGCTCCAGAAGGAGACTTCAGCAGGAGCAGTTGTCCAAAGCAGACAAATGAGGAAGAGGATAAGAACAGACAAGTATTTCCAGAAGCATAAAGCACAGACACTCTCTGTGCCACATACAAAATATTTATATTGAATAGGCTTTATATATTATTTATATTTAATAGACTATATTTAATAGAGAGAAGCGATAAGATTTTGTTTCCAGAGAACAAGGATGAAAACAAAAACAGCCCTTTTGCTATCAACACATAGCCCTGTAGGGCTGCATTCACCCCGTTCACTGCATGTGGGAGGCCTTGAATGTGCATGTGAAACTCACTCTTAGTAGAAACTAATGTAGCTACTAAACTTTGATGAGATGCAGTTTGTAGGGCTGTGCTGACAATACCAGGGTAGGAAACAGTCCAGTGCTAGATTCATTAGGAGTTTTAAGGTTCATTACATATTGGAATTCCAGATCTATATTGAAAGGGACAAGAGACAGAAGGCAAAAGAAAAGAAAAAAAATAAAGTGTAGAGTTGATTAGATTTCTCACATTAACATTTATAAAAAAGTTTCAGCAGCTAACAGAATACTGCATTTCTCATTTAGTTCTCGAAGATTTTGAAGCAAGAAAAGCCAAAAATGGCATAACAAGAACACTTGAGCTATCCAACTACTCACTAAATAAACCATTAATAACAGAATTCCCTTCCTTTAGCACTGCAGGAACTGACTGGGTCTTGGAAAACAATGTTAACATAGTGAGCTTTCACCTTCTCAGGGGCATAATTATTTACTACCTAATAAATTATCAAAAGTTATCAAGTTTGTTTCCCAATAAATCTAGCCTTAGTGACTGGTAACAACAATAATACGTCGATTCACTGTGTACTTGAAAGACCTCACTTAGAAATACCATAAAGTGGCCCTCATTAGTGAGCTGAAATTGAATGCTTATGGCCCATTTACAAAGAGATAAAGACACTTAATTATCCAGCTGCAATATAGTTCCTTAATAGTTTCTGCTTGAGACAGCAGTTTTGTGAGTGACCAGCCATTCCCTGAGAGATGAGAACTAAAGAAGTCTTTCATAAAATGCTTCAAGAGAGATTAAGCCTTGGGCTTTGTTTAATATGTCTAGTGTCCATATTTCTTTAATTGATTTATATTTTTCCACACAGACACCCTAATGTGCATTTACAGTTTCCAGCTGCACCATGGTATGCACACAAAGAAATGCTTTTTAGTAACAAGCCATTAGGGTGAGCTGGTTTATATACCCTGATATCCCCTCTAATATTTTTGCTGTGAGTGAATAATACTATTTTTGTAAAGTAGAGTGAAGGGGGATTTGGCACTGACATATCCTATAAAAAATGAAGGTGAGTGATTGATTTCAGTATTGGCACTCAAAAACTGATATGTTAAAAATTATATATGTAGCTAAGCTATTCTTTCTTCAACAGCAATAATATTGACCTTTTGCTGTCATGCTCATTAAGTTAACAGGGATAAAAATAGGTGATCCTGGCTTGTCTTTTGAAGCATTTATATAACTTTCTACTGACTGAAGTTTCAAATACTGTGTGTTTCAGTTGAATTATTTCAGTATTATATCTCTGCTAGACCACAATCTGATTTTAACTAATACACTTCTTTGTATTATATTTTACATCATAACTTGGAAGTAAGTCTAAGCTTTAATTAAAAAAAAAAAAAACTTTTCTAATTAAGTTTTTCAACTTAATGTTATAACTTCTTTAGTCTTGAAAAAACAAGAACATGAGATTCATCTGTCCTAATATAGATGCTGACCATGTAAATGTCAGCACTAATCTTGTCACCTTTCACAGAAAATAGAGAAAACAAACACACATTTTTAGATAAAATCCATCTCATTCTAAGATGACTCACTTGACAAAGAGCCTTTTTTGACTTTCAAGGTAGTCTAGGTCAGATACACACATTTCATCAGCAAGTTTTAGGCAAGTCAGGTAACACTAAGTCCCCAAATTTCATACTTAGCTTTCTGAGCCGCTCTGACAAATGCACATGAACACAGTAAGTCTCCAAAGAAAAGGAAGACCGATTACACCTGAATAGAATAACCAAGAAGCACAGAATAAATACAATGCTGATGCATGAGCTATACTGAGCACCTACTCAGCTGCAGAAAGCACCTGCCTCCAGCTCAGGACTTTCCACCCAGTGGAGGTACCAGCTCCATGGGGCTCCCCTTCACAAGACAAGGAGATCCCATTTCAGTGATGTTAAATCCAACACTAAGGTTCAGGTTTTGCTCAGCTTTCAGAACACAGGCAGATTGAAAAGTGGGAATGCATCTCTGCAATACTGACAAGTGTCATGTGGATAGAGAAAAAAAAACCTACAATGTTTTGAGATAGTGATCTTCTATTACCTTTTGTTGAGAAAGTATGTCTTACTCACCCACAGAAATCCCAAAGCAGAATGAAATAGAGAAAAACTGAGCAGATGGATATTTTCTGTATCCTCAGACACACATATTATCAACCTTAGCTGCAGCAATTTGCTTTGACATTTTGGGGATCAACATTGGGCCTAATGACAGAATAAGGAGTGTAATGTCAGACAGCTCCAGTGTATTAAATGAAGTTCCATTCAAAATTCTGACACTGTCGCTCCAACATTGTCAAGTCAATTTAATTATGCATTTTAATTTATTATTAATTAGGATTTTGAAAAAAAACATATTTTCTAAGAAATTTTGGAATTCATAGGTGAAAAGTGTAATGTTTTGATAATATACTAGAGCATATTACAAAACATTGGTAGTAAAATGTACCTACAGCTATAAGAAAATATCTGTCAGTTTATTCAGGTACTCTTTTGTTACAACTCTGTCTTAACCATAGGTCTAAGGTGGATTGAAGCTTAGTGAAACAGAGTTGATCAGAAACTTCCATATATCCAGCAGTAATCTTATTTTCCTTGCTTCTGAGGTTTCATTAGAAAAATAATGAAGTGACTCTCACAGCTAAAGAAATGCTATCATCTCAAAATATATCTCAGATGTATACAAATATTCTTTCTGCATAGAAAAATGATCAAAACCCATATCATATGTCCTGAGTCTTATTTTACACTACTGTCTAAAATGTATTCAGTGTCCTTGTTAATGTGCTCAAGCATATAGCAAAGCAATATAAAATATAAAATTTGCTTACTGAGCAAGTCCAAGCATTAAGATTTAAAACTACTTTTTTAGAAGCCTGCTTTTTTTTTTTTTTTTTTTTTTTTTGACTTAAAAGAAAAAAAAAAACTAGCTTGTATTATCTAATCTGCCTTTGAAGTCTTTCTAATCAAGCAGGCCGGTATCAATGTTAGGGTAGTTCCACTAACGTCAATGGACTTGCCCCTGTGTCTGTAACCTGCAGGTCACTTCTTTGAAGTTGTAGTTCTACTCTCACTCTCTTTACTTCAGTATAAAGTTCAACTTGAGAACAACTGTGCTCTAAGAAATAGAATAGACCACTTACAGCTTCCTGTCCTGAACAATGAATCATTATGCCTTTTAGAAACGATTATTCTTAAAAAAAGAAGTTTTCATTTTAGCATGATTTGCTAAAAATAGGGAAACTACCCATAACCCAAGAGGTCTGTAGCTTTTCTGAAATGTCAGAGCCACAAACAGTTGTTTACTTTGTGAACGCAGTAGGCACTTCCAGGGAGGTGAATTCCTAGCATACATGTGCATTATTTTGAGAATTAAGTCTAAGTTCTTATCATTTTTCAAGAGGAATGCTAATGTCTCAGTTTTGTCCTATTAGGAGGTCACAAGACCAGACATAAATGAGAAAACTTTCTCTACTGTTCCATTAGTCTTCTAAAGTATACAATTTTAGACCAAATATTTTAAACAAGCTATTTTTTTATGTTGTCTGTCAGCCTGCATAATAAGAATACCCAAAATCAGGAAAAATGAATAACCACATGGATAAAGATCTATCCTCACTGAATTTTTACATATTAAGTCTGTGGGTAGAAGTACTTGGGCAGCTAACCTAAATTATAAAAACTAATGCTAACACAACAGATACACTAGATCAATTTTCTCCTATGGAACAAAGAAAAGGACAAAATCTCTTTTGAAAAGAGATGTGACTTTTCACTCAGCACATTGTGTGGCATTTGGTTTGAAACATAATTTCCCACTGCATGAATATTATTTCTGAATTATTTGGTTTGGAATTGGGTGTTGATAGCATTATCTGTTGTTTAACACTGTAGTGTAATTTGAAGGACACCCTAGAACATATTTGTATGTCCCTCTACTTACAGTAAATATCCTTTTATAAGTAATATTTCTGATGTTATGTCTTAGAAAATTCTCCAATAATATGAGCTACTGCATGACAGATAAATTATTCTTTTGTCAGTGACAGTAATGCTTTTAAATCAACTTAAAAATGCATTTTTATATTTTTAAATAATTATAGTATCTTTAAGATAATGCACCCCAGGATCCCATTGGCCTTCTTGGCCACGAGGGCACACTGCTGCCTCATGGTCAACTTGTCGTCCACCATGACGCCCAGGTCCCTCTCTGCGGGGCTGCTCTCCAGGAGGTCGGTCCCCAGCCTGTAGGCATGTCTGGGGTTATTCCTCCCCAGGTGCAGGACCCTACACTTGCCCTTGTTGAACTTCATGAGGTTACTCGCCGCCCAGCTGTCCAGTCTGTCCAGGTCCCTCTGGATGGCAGCGCAGCCCTCAGGGCTGTCAGCTATTCCTCCCAGCTTAGTATCATCAGCAAACTTGCTGAGGGAGCACTCCATCCCTTCATCTAGGTCGTTAATGAATAAATTGAACAGGACCGGACCGAGGACTGACCCCTGGGGGACACCACTAACCACAGGCCTCCAGCTGGACTCGGCACCGCYGATTACTACTCTCTGGGCCCTGTCATTTAGCCAGTTCCTAATCCACCTCACTGTCCACTCATCTAACCCACTCTTCTGGAGCTTGCCCAGGAGGATGCCGTGAGGGACGGTGTCAAAAGCCTTACTGAAGTCCAGATAGATCACATCCACCGCTCTGCCCTCATCTATCCATCTAGTCACCCCATCATAGAAGGCTATCAGGTTAGTCAAGCATGACCTCCCCTTGGTGAACCCATGCTGGCTACTCCTGAGCACCTTCTTCTCCTTCATGTGCCTGGTAACAGCAGTCAGGATGACCTGCTCCATTACTTTCCCAGGGACAGAGGTCAGGCTCACCGGCCTGTAGTTGCCCGGCTCCTCCYTCTTGCCTTTTTTGAAGACCGGGGTGACATTGGCTTTCCTCCAGTCCTCTGGCACCTCCCCCGTTCTCCAGGACCTTTCAAAGATGATGGAGAGCGGCTCGGCTATGATATCTGCCAGCTCACGTAGCACTCTGGGGTGCATCCCATCGGGGCCCATGGATTTGTGGGTGTTGAGTTTCCTCAGGTGCTCTCTAACCAAATCTTCCTCTACTCTGGGCAAGTCTTCCTCTCTCCAGTCCCTTCTCATTTCCCTAGTGTCAGGGATACTTAGGGGCTGCCCTTGAGAGTTGTAACTTTCAGGTCTAGACACACAATCCCAATAATACTTGCATCCCAGAAATTTTAGAGTCTTATAATAAGAATAAAAAGAAGAAGCCAAGACTACCTATGTTTATATTCATACTTTCAAGGCTAAATATATATAAATCCTCAAAATCACTTCAAAGTAATGTGGGAAGTGAGCAGTTTTAATAAAAAGATAATTATGAAATCTTTGATAATCTATGCAAACAACTGCTATGATCACCATCCAAACTATTTCTTATCTTCCACCCATAAAGGACTTTTACAATCCTAGATACTTGTGCAATATCTCTGTTGTGACTAAGAAAGCCTTCAGCTCAAGGTTTCTACTTCTTTATTCTCTTCTTGTGGAAAAGATTCAGACCCTTATCCAAAACTGAATTTGGAAATTACTTAATCTGTAAAAAGTTGCTCTGAATAAATTTAACTGAAAACCTAGAATAGCTCAGTTTGGGAGAGAGAGGTAGGTGATATTTTGGATATCAAATCCACCATCTATTCCAAGATTTACAGGCATCCTCTATTTCAAAAACAGCCTGTAGCAAAAACAGATACCTGAAAACCTCAGGTATTTAAGATTACTGACGCTAGAAGTGGATCTGGACTTTGTTTTTAGGTCCATCTATATCAAGAACAAGCAAGCAACAGGTATTCTCTGTGTAGCTTTTCATTTTTCTCTCCTCCTCATTTTTCTTTATATCCTTCAACAATTCTCCTAACATTCTCCTAGCCATGATGGAAGCACTAAAGCAGATTATGTTGTAAACTGTCATCCACTAATAAGCATTATGTCAAATAACCTTCTCAGGGAGTAAAGGTAAGCCAAAGCAGCTTCTTTTCAACCCTGTATCTCCACCCAGCTCAGGCTAAATTCATCACAGACTCTTAGCAGGCAGATGCACAGAAGTGTCCCAATTTATTTAAGTTGATCTAAAATTTAATCTTCTGATATGAATGATTTGTCATTACTGGAAGAAGTTTATCTCACGCTTTATAATGAAAGAAAAATGATTTTCACCAGCTTTGTTTCAGATTAAGTCATTCAGCAGTATCATTAGTTTTAAATATATATATATGTTTTTTAAAAGTTTTAAAAATGCCTTCAGGTTCCCTTGGCAAAGTCTGAATCCTATGACTTACCCAAAGGAGAACACCATTCTGCTATCTGTGACTTATCTTGTGGAAGATTTTCTTGATTCTGATAAAATATATGCAATTTATGGCTGAACATCCAACCAAGTCTCACACAGATATATCATACAACTTAGCCATATTTCGTAATCCCTCAGCTCCTGTTTTCACACCTGGGTGGTATATCAATTTTGACAACCTGATCTTCTAGACGCAATACCTTGCTATACCTTGCTGAAAATTTCCAACTGAAGTTTAAGGGGACCCATCTTTTTTAGTCCTCATCGAAATATTATCTAGGAACCCTTATTTTCTTAATCAAATAGTACCTTTTATTAGCAGAAAATATCTTTCAGTATTACTCACTTCTCCTTTTCTTCCAACCATTAGTTATTTTGTATGCTTCTATAACATCCTTCTATATATCTGCTTTCTCATGTGAAAAGAGAAAGAATGTTTAGTTTTTCTTCCCTCACATGAAAGTCATTCCAGGTGTCCAATTACTTCCATTGTCCTATTCTCTTTTGGCCTACTTTGGTTTCTACTACATGCCCTATGAAATTAGACTACCAAGATTCAATGCATCTTAAGACAAAAGAGGTGTCATTGATTTATGTATTACATTTTGTTATTCTCTGTCTTGCAATAAACACCAGTTCTCACACTATAACTCATGTTTTGAACATAAGTGCACACATAAATACTTGTGCTTAATTTTCTGTCTGTAGCAATTTCAATTTTACTCCCAGGCCTGTGCACTCTCCCATTTTCAACACAGAAAAAAGCTGGTAGAAATTTTCAGTAAAACCAAATGATTTAACTTTTACTAGAGAGGTCCTGAATTACAGAATAAAATTACTATTTTAATCTGCCTGGCCTGTTTTTCAACTGAAAAAACTACCTACTAAAAATACTGATCAGATAGTGTTAAGTAGGCAGTAAGTGAAAGCATTTGTGCAATTATTGCTCTTTAAATTTTAATCAAACAAAAAGGAATCCAAGGAGAACTCTGAACATATTAATACAGAAAAGAACTAGAGTCAAAAATCAAGCGCTGCATTTAGGCTACTAAATTTATATTTAGGTATTTAACTGTGCTCAACTTTTTCTTTTTTTTTTTTTTTCTTTTTTTTTTTTTTTTTTTTTTTAACAATTAAACAGCATTAAAGCAGTGCTGAAAAATCAGGTTTCCAAGCAAGTCAGTTTGGATTCAAAAGCCCAATTTTAAACTACCACTTTTCACATAAGCACTCAGCCATTACAAGAAGCATCTGATAAATGAAACTAAACTTAGGAAAACTTTTTTTTCCCCTTCTCCTTTGAATCAAATTCAAGATGATTATAAAAATCTGTTTTTAACCTTAAAAAGAACTTGCAGTATATCTCTGTCTGAGAACAATATATCTTTCACATTTATATTAATTTTAAAATGCTCCTGAGCTCTATTAGAACACCCTGAACAAAACTTAGCCAGGTTTCTTTGCCAAAAGGCCATAAAACATCTTAGAGGATCTGCATTGTTTCACGAGATTTCTCTATCGGTCTGAGAACAGTCTACTGTGAAAGATGTTATTTAATTCAAAATGTTGGGGAATTGCATAGCAGAATAAGCAGAAGAGAACAGAACAGACATGAGGGAAAAAAAAAAAAAAAAAGGTCTATCAATGAGGGTCGGCATATGCAACACTTCCAAATGTGGAGCAGGAATCCCGGTCACTGGAGCAATTCACTTTTAAGCCACACAAGTTGTATGGGAATATGTAGTAGTGAGCAAGCCCACACAGCCTTGAGATGGTTAGTCTGAATGATCTAGCATGTCTTTCTGCATCTTAAGCCTATTATTAAATAATGATGTAGGTGATGAGAATTTTTTTCATTGTTATTTATTAAAAAGAAGTCATTTAGGGCACTTTGAGCTCTAGAATTACAGTGGACAAATGTGCTGCACTCTTTGGAGTGCCAATATTAATTGCACATAGGCCTCTGTCATCTGTACGTTCACACTCACCAAATAAGTAGCACAACCTGCACATCTACTAGTTTTACTCTGTCTGCCCTGTGGCCTTCTCCAAAAGGGCTTCTCATGACATCTTCCCAGATGGATCACAGTTTTCTCAACTTCACTTCTGATTTTCTGTAACAGTAATTTTAACCCTCTAAGAGACACACCAGACACAGCTGTTCAGCCTGTTTCTTAGCTGCAATTTTTGGCCTATGCCTTTTCTCTGACATCCCCTCTTGCATTGCTCCCTTTCCCTTTCCTCCCATGCTGCATGACTTTGACCCTTATGCCGTTACTCATTTGCACTTCACATTGTCCCACTTTCATGCCTGAGAGTGGTCTCCATATGCCATTTGTCTCCCCCGACCAGTCCTGATGAGTGGAATTTCTGAGACATTTTGCAGTGTCGTTAGCATGTGAAAGATAAAATTCCATCTACATTTCTTTCTCAAAAAATCTTCAAGAAACACATTTACTACCAAAAACAAACTTCAGGAGAAGGGCTTTTAAGATTGTGTGTATATAAAACACACACATATAAAACATACATTTGAAACCTATTAACGTGTAGACAGCTATGACTCTTGACTTTGACTACACAGTTTATTAATTGTCCTAGATGTTTTGTCTACCCCTTCTTCAAAGAACTTCATTTCTATATTTCCTTGTAGTGTCCTAATATACCCTGAAAACAAATAAACTAGCGAAGACATAAAACGGATCCTCCGTTACAAATAAAAAATAATTTATGAGATGAGTAACCTCACTCAAGTTTACATGGCTACAGCACCGTAAATGCCTGCACCTGAAATCATTAATTTATAACCAATATACATGTATAAAATGCCAGGGTATATTTGTTTATTTAAAGATCATTTTTCTCCGTTGATTATAAAGAAAGTCTAAAGTAACTYAGAGACAGACATCTTTAAAACAAATGTCCACATTTGTTCAGATTACCCCCAAGAGAAGGAGACTGATGCTCAGAGAAATAAGCACTGATAGAAGTCAATGGCATTGTGATGGCCTATATCAGCTAAGGTCATGGTACAACACCTCAATGCAATTCAAGTGAAAAAAACTTCAAATGTGACTGTTGGTAAAGGCGGCAGTTTTAGCTCAGCATGAACCTTGCTTTGATTCCCCAGTTCTTAACAGCTCCTTTGTCCTCAATTATAATGCACTTTTCTTTTTTGGAATAGGTTCATCATACCTCTCCAAAAACATCGCACTTACTTGAGAAGGAATTTACTACTCCTTTTAATGTTTTATAATGCTGCTTTCTTACCTCCTTCTTTGGAGCAGAGGCTGATTAGAGTATGAACTGTATCCATCAATTCAAGCTGCTGTTTCTGCAGGACACTGTTGTTGCTTGTTGCCTTGTTTAATTGCTTTTCGAGTTCCTGGATGATATGGCTTTGGCGAGCAACCAAGCTTTGCAGGTTCTCTTTTTCCTCTTTCAAAGTGTCTAGTTCCTCCTTATGCCTTTCTTCCATCTCTAATATTTTGTGCTCAAATAAACTAAAATAAAGTAAAACAATTAACAGACATCATTTCATGTCAACATACTTACTAATACCGAAGAGGTATTTTATTTTTCACCACAGAATTCAGTACATAAATCATCTACTCCAACACTGTCAAAATGATCAGTCAAATGATGAAGTCTATTGAGTACCCAAGCATAACAAATCTCTAAAGCTCCATTTCATAAAATTTGTGTGCTTTAGTTTATGTAGACAAGCCTACAGTAGAACAGGACATTGAAGTGAATGTTACTCATAGTATGAATGGTTCAATATGATAAAAGACAAAAGTCACAGTGTTAAGGAAGAGTTTGTAAAGAGCCTTGAAACTGTGGGAAGATAAATGTTAGGAACCATGCAATTCCATCAAGGGATCCTGATAAAATCCAGGTAAAAATCATCCTTTCATTTAGTCTGTGAAGCTGGGAAAGCAGCTACACACTAGGTAAGTGGTATTTGTTCTCATATTAAGAATAGTAGTTTCCTCAGAAGATAAACCATATATCTGCA
Source organism: Eudromia elegans (assembly GCA_003342815.1). Classification (NCBI taxonomy): domain Eukaryota; kingdom Metazoa; phylum Chordata; class Aves; order Tinamiformes; family Tinamidae; genus Eudromia; species Eudromia elegans. The sequence continues at coordinate 22,220 of PTEX01000003.1, read as the reverse complement.
TTTTTAAGGACCTAGCACTTCCTTTGAAACCATACAGATCCTCTATTCTCTATCCTTTCTTTTCTAGTTCCACAAAAGGCTCCTCAGAGGGGGGGAGAGAGAGATATTTCTCCTGACTAATACACTTTTCCTAGCACCATCTCTGTCCCGAGTCAGAAGTGTACAATTTAAAGAGATCAAAGGCATGTTAGATTATGTATAGAAGATTAGAGGAACTGTAGTCACAAAGTAATAAATGTCACCACTGAACAAGAAGTTTTTTTTCTGGCCAGTGCTTTGATGCTATGGGAGTTTGACAGAAAAAAAAAAAAAAAAAAAGTATTATTATTATTACTAAAGAAATGAATTCATTTGCTCTGCTACCTTCGTTTCAGGAATTCCACTGTATATACCAGAAGAGATGTTTTTCATACCCATAGAAAAACTGTTGGTTATACACTTGCCAATAAACTTCTTTCTCTACAGATTACACTGGGATTTTATTCATTTACACTTTCCCCTCACCTTTGTTTTTACTTCTGGATAATAGATCAGTGGCAAAATGCCTGCATAATTTCAGGTCATTTAACCTAACTGAAGAATGTAATAAAACCCATATGGAGCTGTTTCTAGCAGATATCACAGAGACTTAATACGAACTGCTGCAAATGATAACAATGCAAAGATTGAATTTAGGTCCTGGATTTGCTACAAAAGCTGGAGTTTTATACAACTTTTTATTTTAAGATAGGTAAATCAAATAGCAAATCACATTTTCTGAAACATTATAAATGTGGGACTTGCAGAGACAAGGATGAAAATATACTCTGCAAGATCAACATATCCAATTCTGTGAAAAAACAGAAGAATCTGGGTAAGGAGGCAGGGGGAGGGAGGAAGAAAGGCAAAGAACTTTCTCTTGAGGTCAGTTTCTTTCCCAAATAAAAGGGAGAACATGATATGATATTCTAAAAGACCCACTAATTAGTAACAAAGGCATAACAAGTTTCAGTTGATTCAAAAATGTCCATAGAAAATTTAAATTTCAAACAAAATAGAGATTTTATAACTGAGTATAATAAACTGATTTAACACCTTATCAGACTCATGGCTGACTTTTTTCATCCCTTGAACTCTTTCATTAAACAAGACACACCCTAAATCCTTGGGCTGATTTATTATGATCATTATGCAAAAGTCATTGGGCTCTATTTTGCAGAATATCAGACTAAATAATGTTGAACTGTCTGAAAAAGATTCCGATGGTATTATTTCCATCATAAAACACTGTTCATCAAAATCCAAATATCGTATGGAAATTTTATCTATTCCGTCAACTTTTTCACGACAATTATTAAAATCTAAAGCCAAAACAACCATTTCAACTTTTCTGATAATCAGGTATATCAATGAACTTTGGACAAGAACAAGGTGGACATTGTCCAAGAACTAGTAGGTCTGGCCACGCATCAATTTGCCATCTTGTGATCTATCAGAAATTTTGCTTATTTTCAGCATAAATGAAAGTGACATTCTTGAAGTGGCAAGAAAAGACTAAAGAAACTCCCTAAACCTTCATCCCCATCACAGAGCAGTATGGAGTTATGAACATCTGAACAATTTTATGTTTAAGAAAGAGCCTTGGCCAGCCCCAAAGCAGGCATTGCATTGTTTCCCAATATACTCTTAAGACCCAAGTAAATGAAGCCATGGTGATGACAGTCTTATTTGTAGTAACATTGGCCATATCTAGCAAGAAGGAAAAGGCTAACAATGTTTAGAGCTTCCCTGTTTGGCATCTACAGAGAGAGACAGCAAGCAGATGTTTTATGGCTTTAGCAATAATACATCCTAATATTTACGACTGTTGTATCAACAACATGTGGTAAAAAGATGAGGGTATAACACCACTTGGTTTCTTCAGCTTTCTAAGTAGATTAAATGTCATTTTAAGTTGCAAAACTAAGCTATTTTAAAGAATTGATATGCATTTCTGCAGTAATCTTTCCACAGATATACAATACACAAATCTACCACAAATAAGAACTCATGAGGTTAAGACCACTCCCTATAGCCCTGTGAGAAATCCATAACAACTACATTTCATTTTATTTTATAATCAATGAGAAACCTTTGCTCAAAATGAAAAAAAGTGAAAACTTCACATATGGTAGAGTCTTCTGCACTAGCTTGTTCTTGAACACTATTGACAGTATTAAATAGCATGAGACAAGCCACTCATATGTCCTTTGACTCCAATGTGCCTAGGATTTTCATATGTACTCTATTTACAGTTCATCTAGACAAATATATATATATGTTTGTATCCGAGTCTGGCTTTTTTTTGCTAGCAAGAATTTTTGTGTTTGATTTTGAAACCAATTATGGAGATATTTAGACATTTTAGGGCTTGTTGGACCATTCTGTTTTCTTTCTTCTTCGTCCATCAAACAACTTCTAAGAACCAAGTACCATGAAGGAAACGCTTTCCTAAATGTTTTGGTAAAGGTATTTTATCAAATCTTTAAAGAGGCACTATCAAGAGGGGCTTGAAATGGAAATATTTCTAGTAGCTTTCAGAAATTAGCACTGGCATTATAAGAAGTCATACAAACCAAAAAGAATGCTTTCTCCATAGTAATTAATCAAGCAATCTGTGAGTGCTGAGCACACCTGTTACATTGTATAACTTTATAAGATTTTTCAGCAAAATGGCATGGTCATGATATAATGACTGGCTGCTTTTTACTTCAAGTTTACTGTATTATTTTCCTATATATTTGAAAATGTTGCTGATCTAGACAGATAAAACAATCAACGGAACTAAAATGCGCACAACAAAAACAAATTACCATTTCTTATAATTAACTCTTAATACACAAAGACATATAATACATGCATGTATTTATATAAATGCACTCTGCACTTTCGAGGACAGTCAGGCATTCTGGGAACAGAATGAAGTTGTGAAGAAATAAATGTTATTGTTAGGATGGATAAATATTGGTATTATCCATTTCGTATAATCCTTTGGAGTTCTTGTTTAAAGGAAATTTACACTACGGGAAGGGGCCAGGGAGAAAGACTACTACTCTATTTTCTTAACCAGTAACCATACCCGTCTGCCTAGCCTACTGACCTTGGTGAGGCCAGGAATCTAGAGTCTATTTTCAGCTAGACAAGAGGAGTGTTTAGTTTGTCAGGACATAAGCCAGGGAGACACCTCAGTGCAACTTGCTGTGCACAAAAGCTTGCATATGAAAGGCCCTCCCATAAACAACACAGGAGAAAGTAGAGGGCCAGGACAGATGTCGAAGCATGACTTAGAGGGAAATCTGCTGTCATTTTGAGAGGTGATGAAGTAGAACATGTAGAAAGTAGTTTTGTAGTTCTCTGCAGAGAAAAGGAAGTTTGATTTAGACAATCTGCCTTATAAGGCATGTAGTTTATTCACTAATCCATTCCAGACAGTGGAATTTTCAGATTTTTTTTTTAATCTTTGCTTTCAGAGGCCTCAGTTTAGACTGTTGGGAATAGGATATAGATCAGATCCTAGAGGTGGACTTTTTTCACATCAAAAATATTCTTAAAACAAACCAACAAAATAAGACATTAAAAATACAGATAAAATCATTTACTTTGTTGAGCTATTCTGTAAATGAAGACAAGTAATGTCACACAAGGAATAAGTCTTCAGTCACACAGATCTGTTTTTCTTGTATTATGTATGTATGGGAAGACAAACAGGTAGAGGATTTAAAGGATTACTTTTGAGTGCAAAACTGGTATTTTCTCATTGAGACAGCTGCTCTGTAGTTGCTTTTACAACAGTGAAACTTCCTCTGTGTTGTCAGGTGCTGAGTACTCTAACTTAAGTAGGTGGTCTGAAAGCTTTAAGGAGGTGTCCTCATATTTCTTAAGGGCTTTCAAGTTTCTGGTCTTAAGTCTCCTCATCACTTGGCCCCAGTAAGTCTATTTTTTTAAACTAGTGATAAAACCAGTCATTGAAATCAGAAAGATGAAGTGAAAATCTGTATTTATTTTTGGTATATGCAACATTTTCATGTAAAATGTGAATATTCTTACATGCTTTTTTTCCTTCTCTGTTTTTCACACAGTCAGGCAGAAATTCAAAAGTTATTCCTGCATCATTTACTTCCATATGATAAAATGCTTTTGTACTGATCATATTGGTCCATTTTAATTTTCTGCAAATACAAGTTGGATTATAAGCCTAAATTTTATTTCTGCTATTTACTGATGGAAGATGCATATTTACATTACATTTATTCTCTTTTGTTTTATGAAAAATAAAAAGCTGTTGCCACACTGGCATATTGAAACAAACAGCACACAATTAGTTAAATGCAGCTGTTATACTGTGGAAAAAAAATGCTCAGGAAGACATTTAAGCAAGGAAATCTTTCAATAATAAATTACAGTAGTTTTTAAAAACCTCTTGTGGGAAAACAAGGCCAATAGAGGAAACCACCATTTACAGTATAGTGGGTGGGAACCCACAAGAGTAAATTATTTATGGCATGAAAGCACTCAGTAGAAACGAGAGTCTGGGGCAAACGTGACTCCACTTATATGCCATGGAATATCGTTCACTTCAGTGGGATAAAAAGAAAATTAATAGCCCACTCTTCCCAGCAGAGGCAGGAAGTAAAGAGTATTGGGCCAAGAATAGTTAAATTTCTAGTCTAAAGAGCATACATTCATCCCCTGTTGATAGGCAGTGTTCATTTTCTAGCATTGCAGCACTATTGTACTACATCAACAGTGACTTATTATTTTGCATGTCTTTTATCCAGAAACTAGTTTTTTTTAAAGTGATTAAGATCATGGTCATAGAGGAAATGGAAGCACAGGAAAAGTAATGATCTGCCCATAGAACACCATCTGTTCTGATTTTTTGGATTATAATGGTAATATCATTTTCCACTGTGATAGACACCTACTGCAAAAGGAAGGCCCATTTCAAAAAAAAATTACAGACCATGTKGGCAACATAGATGAAAAGACTTTCCCCTATTTCATTGAAGGGAAGTGATATATAAAGCGATGAAGAGCTTTCAACTGAACATTGCCTAATGGGGAGTCTATAAGTGCTCTTAAAGATAAGCCAAAACATTGACATGTTCAGTCTACTAAGATCTCACAAGATCAAAGACTTATCCTGTATTGAGCTTGAAACATACATACACAGTTTTAGGATCTGGACCTAAAAGGTCAGGATTATGAGGCATTTGCCAAACTTGGAYGATGCTACAGAAGCTGATGATTCATATTTTAGTATAGTTATAACACTAACCTCTCTCTATCTTTCTAACTCTCAAGGAAAGACTTAGCAACTAAACCTGGAAAGTGTGTATCAGGTCTTTGCTTAATTCTCCTTGTAGTTTTTTTTTTTCCTGTTTACTCACTGAGAAAACTAATAGTGTAAGATTTCATTTTTTAACATATTTTTCCTCTTTCTCTCTGAAAGACCAACCCAGACCATTTTGTCATGTCACAGACCATTTCTTCATAATGTCAGTCAAGCCAAAGGTCAGTTCAAGTCAAATTTATYTACTGACATAAGGCTTTACACATTGCTAAGATCAATAAATAAAGACTATTAAGTACACAAGACATCACATAAATGACTCAGCCTCTTGAACACTGTCAATAAATTTTTGTGAGGAACCAGATTGCAGAAGATAAAAATGCAAGTGTTGACTTACATTGAAAGAAAAACTTAATGTTTGGGTCTCAAACTGAAATAGGTACGTCGAACATGCAGAAATAAACAGCCTTCTGGACATGTGTACTCTGTCTAGTTACTACAAGGGTAGTTTGCACATGCAGTTTAGATGAATTGCTGAGCTTCTAGGTAACAGAAATCAGTGTTAATTCTACAGTAATCAATCCATACTAATCTATCCATATTTCCAGTTGGTCATAGAATCATAGAATCATAGAATGGCTAGGGTTGGAAGAGACCTCTAAAGGTCATCTAGTCCAACCCCCCTGCACACGCAGGGTCCCCTAGAGCATGTGGCACAGGGTGRTGTCCAGGCGGGTTTTGAAGATCTCCAGAGAAGGAGACTCCACCACCTCTCTGGGCAGCCTGTTCCAGGGCTCTGTCACCCTCACCGTTAAGAAATTCTTCCTCAAGTTCCTGTGGAACTTTTGGTGCCTCAATTTGTGGCCGTTTCCTCTAGTTCTATCACTGACCACCACTGAGAAGAGGCCAGCCTCATCCTCCTCACTCCCTTTCTTGAGATATTTATATACATTAACCAGGTCCCCTCTCAGTCTTCTCTTCTGCAGGCTGAAGAGGCCCAGCTCTCTCAGCTGGTCAAGGGAAACCTATGGAGATCAAGAGTATTCAGCACACTCTAACTTCTCCAGAATAGCATTTGATGTAATGCCTGGTCATTGACTGTTGTTGGATTGAATAAATTGTCAGTTTTCATAATCAGTGGCCATAATTGTAATTTAGTTGACCAGCTTTGCAATTTAATAACAAATAACAAACACATCTTCTTCTGACATTTTCTGTTCTTTATCATTATCTATCTTTTTATTTATTTGTCCTGCTATCTCGAATAGCCTCTTGCCCATGGTGCTATGGCGTTGTTACCTCCTTTATTTAAAAACCAGCCACAGAATCATGGTACACTTCTCAATAACCCATCCAATCTCAGACTGGGCTTCCAATAGATGACTTCAGTAACTRTATCACTTTTAATATTGTACATCCTATATAAATGTTGAGTACAGCAAATACTGGAAACCTTAGTTCTAGCTTGTTTTGCTGGCTAAGGTGTCTTGTCACTGAGAGCACTGGCTGCAGTGAGCCCCAATTTAATAACTAAACTTTGTCCCAGTCCACACACGTGGGAAACTCGTGAATGCTGAGCCCAAGGAAGGCCTAGGACAGCCAACGTGCTACAGTGTGGAACAGGAGCACACTGAAACTTCTTGGCCCTCACTTTGTACCTCAAAGAGCTACTTACTGCTAAACAATATTTTTTTGTATTATTTTCCAACTTCAGTATCAAAACCAAGTGTATATTACTCTCTTATTCTTTAAATGGGGCATAGCTCCATGCAATGTCATATGAAATATTATATTCCATTCAAAAAAGAAATGTATCCTTCTAAAGGATCTTCATATCCATTAACATTAGAAAGATGACCCTCAAAATATTTTATTTTTATAATTTATTTTAATAATATTTTATTTTTATTATTAGCCAGGAATCTGTTGCAAATGCTCATACAAGTTATCTTCATACCTGTTAGTAACAGTAGCTGCAGAAATAAGACTACATTGCCATGAAGCAGAGATGCAAAGTTACACTGCATATAAGTGTATGAGAAAGCATTAAAAGAAAAATCAACTTGCATTTATCATATTGTGGTTAACACAGTATCAGTTCACACCTTCTTAGCAGGAAAGTAGATATTACCTAAATTTTCCATTTACTACATTAGCTTCCACCAGTTCACTAAGAGATTAAAGCAATGTATTCAAACAGCACTTTGGAGGGAACAGAAAAAGAGTTTAAGAGACCACTACCTGTTCTTACCTGTTTTTCTCATGAATCTTGAGGATTTCATGTGTCTGTTGTAGCAACTGTTTTTCTAGCTTGTACGTAGACAGTGAGTTTTCTAGTAGCTGAATTTCAAGTCTGGATGTTTGATTTAGCACCTTAATGATAAATTAAATTAAAAAAAAAAAAGACAATGTTTTATGTAGTGCTGTTACAGGAACAAAAACATAACTCAACCCTTTCATGCTGATTTGATCACTTATGCAAAAAAAAGGAAAAAAAAGAAAAAAAAATCCTGATTTCCGGCTCCTTTCCTAACCTCAGCTACTCAGCTGTAGCAAATAAACTCAGTCAAGCTACACCGGCATCTACCAGCTGATAGTCTGGCACCCTATTTGCTTTAGAATAATATTAGGCTATTAGAAGAAGGAAAGGTGATTGCTAAATAAGTTTTATTTCAATGGGAAGAACAAGAGGCATGGCTCAAACATTCCTACAAAACATGCTTACATCAGGAGAGTGCTGGAGTATTTGCTCTGAAGCCAAAGTGTTGCATCTGTTGTTTTGTAAATAGAGCTCTTACTATGGTTTTCCCTTGAGATCTTTTTTTTTTGCAGTGTTGGCAGAAGCCTGGKGTCTGCTTATGTTATCACTACTTGCACTCTTACACAGATTTTTAAGATGAAGGCTGTGATCCTTTACATTGCAGCTTCTTTATGGAGCTTTTTTTAACCTTAGTGGTGCTCTGTATCTATAGTACAAGGACTTAACATGCACAATGGACTGAAACAAGCCTTTCAGCTAACTGAAAGATAACAGATTCTAATAAAAGTAATTCAAAAGTGAACATAATAGTAAAGAAAGCTAACAATTACTTATTTTACTGACATAGCATTTTATTTTATTTTATTAGGTAGGCTCCTAAGTAGTGTATATAAGTGGTTTTATAGGTACTTCTGCACACAAAAACTGAGATGCAATCAACTGGACATGATGCTTTTTTAACAGAATCTGTTAGGACCCCTTGGCTGTTATCCCTGTCATCATAGGATAATATGGTAATATTTTCTTATTACTTCTCTAATGGTAAAAGTAAAGTAAAAGTAAAGTAAAAAACTATGATAAAGTAAAAACTATGGCATTCAAATTCAATTTAAGCAAATGGATGTTCTAGACACTCATTTAGTGTTTTTTCTAAAGGGTACAGAAATTAAAAAAGTTGGAATTTATCCATATGAATCATTTTTTATTGTTAGGGGCATATTCAGATAGGGTAGGAGGAATCATTGGAATTTCAGAAAGATCTGGGAGAAACTGATGCAGGAATTGATGAATGGTTTGCATGGGGTAAAGAGACAGGCATCAACGACTTTCCAAAGGATCTATCTATGAACCCAACTAAAATACATCAATACAGTTTCAGACAGAGAAGAGAACCTAAAGTGAACTGGTTAGGTTTTGGATGGATATGGACTTGGGAGGAGTCTGTGAGATTTCAAGGAATTTTTGACTTCTCCTTACTCAGGTGTGTAGGAAACACCCTCACTGTTATTTCCATTCATTACTACAGGTATGAGATACTGGCCTGCCCTTTTCCTCCTTGCATCCCACTGACTTTCATCTCTCCGCTATGCTCTGGCTTCCTCCATCACTGCCAACAGCAGTCTCTATTCACTTTACTGAGCCACCTGCACCACTTTTCTGATTGCTAAAAAACAGACAGGAACTACAGGTACTTTTGCTGAGGGAGCAGAGGTGGAAAATGCTGCCGTTGAGCTGGAATAGCTATTGACATGATCTGGATGAGTCAGAGCAAGGACTGCAGCAAGGAAGATCTCACGCTTCAGCATTCTTTAAAGTTTTCAAGAACAGCTAGGGAAGGAGAGAGCTTTCCATTCCCTTGCATAGCCACCAGCATTGCCTCTAATTTGTACTGATTCCTCAGGGGAAGAAGCGAGACAGAGGTAATACATGTTTTGTCTCTTACCTACTTGTGTCAGGGAATAGCGAATGAAAACATGACATTTTAACCTAAGTAGGTCTGTTGGGGTATAAAGGCAAGTTCCTCTATCTAACTTTTCTTGCTAAGAATGTGATAATATGGTCTTCAACTCTTATGCCTGTATTTAAATATTCTGTTGATACTGGAAAATATAATCTCTAACATTTTCATAAATCAATACATCACCTTTTAGAAATGGACATTTGAGCTCACTACTTTTACTAGAACATGGTGGTCTGTTAATCAAACTGTGGAAAATCAAAGGTGAAGGGTATAAACGCAAGACAGTGTGGCAATAGCTTTTATCTATAATTTCTAGCTAGACTTAATGAGAACACCACTATTATTTCATAATTGCTCTTGTTCCTTAATGTAGTGGAATGCAATTATGTAATAATTTGGCAATGATACTGTAAGCCTGAATGACGTTAGGACAGACAAGACAATCTCTCAAGAAACGCACAGTCTCCTAGAACAGACAAAATAAATGAAACACAGGAATTCACTTATTTTAAATGAACAGTGATTTCATTTCACCTGGTAAGTAGGTGCCTGCTGCAAAGACCAAGAGGAAGTCAGCAGTAATAAGGAAAACAAATGCATGTTTTATAAACTGACAGAATAAGTCTAAGGGCAAAAAGGAATACATATCTCAATAAAATAAGAAGTGGTCCAGTACAAAGTTGTATTTTGTGTTATGATGTTGATACCTTTATCTTTTGAATCATGACAATTATTTTTGTGCTAGGAATCATATGGAGATGGTTCTTTAAATTCTCCAGGAATAACAAATAAATAGCATTTTACTTTGCAGTATAAAAGCTACGGAAATATACTACTTTTCAAGTAGCTGGAAACTTTTTGCAGAAAATAAATAAACTTTCTTATAGCAAAAAGGAGATAAACAATAATGTAGATGAAAGGCTCTATTTTTGCCTGAAAGTATTTAGCTTGACATTTCTATCATTCACAGTGGGTAGCTGGACTGTTTATTTGAAATTAAAAGTTGGTTTATTTTCCCGGCCCGTTCAGCCTGCCTTACACATACACACAATGAAAAATACACTGACCAGATGAAATTAAAAGAAAAACACCTAACAAGGGTCAACCATCACTGCTGTTGCTACCAATAAACAGGAAGTGTGTCTGTTTCTTGGAGCCCAGCACTATAATGCCCTATGTTAGAAAAGAAAGAGGATGGGGAARGTTCTCTGCAATCAGTCCTCTGCTTTTTGCAAATTACTCTGTGAACTTACCTGCGTTTCAACATCAGTGAGTTTTCTCGTCTGCTCTGCTGTCTGGCTGAGGAGGCTGGTTCCTATCTCAAGCATTGTGGCCGTGTGGTTCTGCACAGCATTCTGCTGTAGCTGGGCCATCTCTGACTTCATGTTCTCCACAATGTAGTTCTCAAGCTATAGAAGAAAACAAGTTGTTACTTTGGCATTTTAGAGTAAAACTTAGGCATTTTCATTTCATAGACCTATATCATTGGGAATCTTTCCAGAAGAGGAAATTTCAACTCCTCTGGGGCATTCCATGTCTAAGCAGCCCTCATAACTGTGGGGGAAGGACTTGACTATCCAAGGGGGCCCCTTAGAGTCAACAAGTCTTGATGACTTCCCAAGTATCAGAGCCATATGGCATGAGGTGGAATGAACCCACCTACCCTGATGGATGTCAAGGATTTGGTGAAGATGAAGATGTGTGGGTAGCAACAATATCCTCCCCCCGCAAGCCCCAACCTTCTCAAAAAAAAAAAAAAGGAACATAGTTCACCATCACCACCGGGAAACTTCAGGTCCTATATGCAAATGCTAACTTAAGCATGAGTCCCTCCTGGAGGACATTTTATCATTTCCTACCTCACCTGTGTGTCCTTTCTCACAGCCATTCACCTGTAAGTTTTTCTCAGCTCACACAGTATTTTCACAGTATTTAATAGACTCGATAATGAATACAACTTAGTTTAAACTCAAGAACTGTAGTGGAGTAACAACATGGTAATGGGTAAAACAGAAGAAAATTAATTATTAGAAATTATTAATATAGAAAGCTTTCCTGTCTTGCTTTTATTGTCTTGTTTGACTTGCATTTACAACAACAGAACCTGAATAAAGACCTTCTAAAWAAACTGGATTTCATCATTCATTTTTGTTTTCATCTGTTTTATTTAACATAGACTGGATCATTCCATTTCATCTGCTTAGATCCTGACCTTGCCACAAAAGGCAGTGAGGCCAACATGATGACCTTGTTTCTTTCTTATAAGATTGCCATTCTAGCATCTTGCTTGATATACTCTGCAAAGTACGAATGAAAGGCAGTCCAGAACATGGGCTTCAATACACTTATCTGAAACTGGATAGAGCCAAGCCAGTTTACACCCAGTGACAATTTGGTCCTCAGTTTGAATTTGTGACTGATCATATATTTCCTTTTTACGGGCAGATTATTCCAGACTTAAGCAACCACTGCTTTACCTAGTAATTCATTTTCAATCAAGTTGGGCCGGCTTCTGCAGCAGCAACCATTTTTCACTGTGAAAGGTAAGCCTTTCTGTACAGTAAGAACCACATGGAGTTCATTTAAAGCGGGAGTTATATACACAATGTGTGATTAATAAGAAAAGTCACTTTTGTCTTATCTATAAACATTCCTGTGCAGATCAGCTACTATAGATGAATGGATAAGCCACATCAGCTGAGCCCTGAAAAGATTTGTTACAAATTTGATCATTTAGATTTAGATCCCTTTTTTTTAAAAAAAAAAAAAAAAAAAAAAAAAAAAGAAAGCTTCCCGTCTGGAAAGACACTGAATACCCATTCTTGTGGAAAATAAAGTGGCTATCCTACAATTTCAGGCCACAAAAATGTTTGTCTGAATTACCAGGTTACTACTCTGGGCTGAATGCCTCCAGAGGAGTAAAGAAAGGGGTAAAAGAAAGGTTAATGTTGAATACTCTGAAAAGTATTAAAGTATGTGTGATTAACAACTGAGAAGAACTTTATGTATAGCAAGACCATGTCTGGAGTGGATGTCTCCATTTGCCATTTTCAGTATAAATTTATGGATTAATTCAAGATTCAAGCTTGTTGTGAAATAAATGTTACAGATACTAAGCTAACTTAAGAAAGATTTTTCAGGTCCGTTGTGTTTCTACACCACACTTTTACATTCAAAATTATTTTGTCTGTATGCCTTTTTCACAATAAATGGTGTATTTTCAGTGACCCTTTCTTTCTTGTTGGCCTTCTAACCGTTACATTTAATTTCTACATTATTTCTTGGTGGCAAATAACTACTATGTGCTCCAGGAACTGGTTCTCCACATTCTGGTCCAGGATTTGGTACTCTTAAATGAGGAGTTCTAATTTCTGCCCCAGCATTCACCTGTGGCTTTCTGAAATTGCCTGGCTTACTCCATGCAAGCCATGCAGTGCATTTGTGCTATATATGCCCTGCAGAGCTATGGTGGTTATACTTATTGGAAATGAAAACAGTCTGAAAAGAGCAAGTAAGTAGAAAGCTTTGAGCTGCCTGAGAAAGCTTACATAACATGATAAATGGTAAAATTTTAAAAATGATAGTTCAAGTCAAAAAAGTTCAACAGATTAAAAGACCAAATCATTATATAAAAAACAATAATTTAAGAAATATTATTTGGATCTTGAACTTTTAGAGGTCACTGAGATTATTTTTAAAGCTCTTCACACTCTAGAAGCTGAAAATTTTGATTTTCGTACAATCATAGAATCACAGAATACTTAAGGTTGGAAGGGACCTGTAGAGGTCATCTAGTCCAACCCCCCTGCACACGCAGGGTCTCCTAGAGCATGTGGCACAGGGTGGTGTCCAAATAGGTTTTGAAGACCTCCAGAAAAGGAGACTCCACCACCTCTCTGGGCAGCCTGTTCCAATGTTCTGTCACCCTCACTGTTAAGAAATTCRAAATACAAAATTTCCACAAATTATTTTTTTTGTACAATGAAAAGTTATTCTAACACATCAGTGRAGAGAAGAAGGCCAGAGACATAAGAAAAAGAGGTCAAAAAGACATTAATATTTCTTACTGAATATTTTGCTGCATTTTTTTTAATCCACATTATATAAAGGATTGCATTTGAAAGATTTGACCCCCTTGTGGGCAGCTACAGCAGGTTTTGGCTCACAGGAACACAGACAGAGATTAAGGCGTATTGGATAACTTGTACTCTTACTTATCACAGTCTAGCATGCTCCCCATGATATGCAGTCTTGGGTCATTGCCCTCAGTTACTCACCCCTGAAATAGCCTGTGGTTGAATATGAGACTGATTCATTACAACAACAGCACTGATTTTCCTGTTGTGAATTACTCATTAAATGCTTTTGTATATATTTAGTGTTCAGTGCTTTGCAACAATAGTTTTTGTAAGCACATCTCAAGAGTAGCAGGAATTACTTACTCCAGCAAGTAATTAGAGCAGGGATGAAGGCTTTATTACACTGATTACCCTCCTTCCTTCACTCATGGACTGCTATGCAGATTTTCTGATTGCAATCCTGGCCCTGCTAAAATCAATGAAAGAATTCCTGTTTACTTCAATAAGCCATGATTTCACATTATTTTTATTGCAGGAAACCAAATTTATTAGGTTCATTATGAGCAAGCACCAAGCTTTATCCAAAACCTCCCATTACTTGGAGGTTTATACTGAGTTTACTGAACCTTAGACATGGCTTTCTTTATAATTAGATAAGAGGAATAGCATTTATTGAACAAGTGATAAGTGGGTCATTGCCTGGTGACTTCAATGACTTCACAGAAAATAAATGACCCATAGAAATCTATTCACAGGAGTAAATTAAAGAACATCAGGGGTTTAAGTCTTTTTAACAAAAACTTTATCCTATAACTGACAAATTCAACACAGTATTAATTGTAATGAATGAAGAAATATTGTATTTTCATGTGAATTTACTTTGTGCATGTGGATTTTCAAATAGATATATTACTCTTTTTAAGTTGTTTTGCATTGCAAAAATGAAATAGAAGTCTTTTCTACAGCCTTCACCCCCCAACACACTCTTTCCACAGTGCATTGGTGTCCCTGTTAGGAATTCAGCTGCATCTGCTTTCAGTAAGAATCATTACATTTCACAGGAGTTTTCAGTAATGCAGGATTACCGATGGGATACCTAATAACATTATAAAATTCTCAGAAATAAAACTGTCAGAAGGTTCAGTGTTATTGTTTAATAAACATTCCAGAGGATTATGTATTAAAAATAGTTGACTTTTTCTGGACAATGTTTATTGAATAATCTTCACAGAAACCACCCAAACACTAATAGAACTATTAAAATAGAAACTGCAACTTAGGGACTAAGTAAATGATAATAGTTTGTGGCAGATGGCTTATAAATGAAACAAGAGCTTTTTCTTTTACTTTGATCAAGTACCGTTGGCCCCATGTAATTACATTGTAAGGACTTCTATGATATCCAGATGACATGAGGCTCTCAGACAGTGCCTTAACATAAGAATGCAAGTTCAAGCAATAGTAGATTGTTTTCTCCCTCCTACCATGCATGTCCATTGCACATCATTGGGAGTACCACTAGGACAGTATACTGATCATGTTTGTGAGTGTTGTTTTTTCTTGCTTTATTTTGCATACCTGACAATGTTTTTCATTGAGAAATACAATCTTATTTGTATATAGAAAAGGCCCGTATTTTGTAGTTTCCCCTACAAAATATTTGTCCACAAGAAAAGCTTCAGAAAGCAACATATTTACAATCTTCCTATACTATAGATACAAGAAACAAGTGGTAAGGACCAGCCTGAATACAGAATTCATCCTTCCAATACTTTTGTCATGAAATCAGAGAAGATGAATATGGATGGCACATAAAGACCATGATTAATCCCCAGGCATTAACACACCAATCTGCATCTGGTTTCCAGCAGCCTCACCTGGCTTTAAGCATGACACAGAAAGTGCACTTTAGCCTGAAAAATGCCTGCAGATACTGTTTTTCCATATCTAGCATCGCTGGATTTAGTGGGGAAGGGAGGAAGGAGGCAAGGAGAGAAGGATATATTGTACCAAATTAAAGAAGTGATCTGTCAGAAGAACTTTCCTCAGATCCTAGTACAACTCTCGAGGGACTGTGTTATCAGTGAAGGTAACAGATACGTATCCTGATACTTCCAGTGAATTTATCAGATCTATCTTTGTTGAATCAAAACAAAATCTTTAATTACTTAGTAGATAAACTGGTTGCACAGAAAGGCCTGTTGCTCTTTTGTACGTAGCATACAAAGTCTTTAGAAGGAAAAACTCCTTATGAAATTTGAATAAATATTTATAGTGTTCAATTGTAGAGGGAAACAGAAAAGCAAGCTAGCAACTCTAAATGTAGTCAAGCAAGCTGTTTTGAGGATTGTTGATTATAGAAACTCTGTTTGGGGTTGTTGGTGATTATTTCTTGTTTGTTTGTTTTTTCCTTTTTTCTTTCTTTTTTTTGGGAGGGGTGCGGGGTGGAGGGTGGAGTAGGGCGGAGGAGGATAATACAAAATGCCCAGACTTCAAGCCCTAAGGCAACAAAATAAACAGGTTCATTTCCGAGTTGCCCCTTAATGATAGTGGATTATTTGCACAATACTTWGCAGTTCATTGCTCTGCATAATGCATTCTTGTGTTCCCGCTTTTTCGCAGATTTCTGTAGTAGTGTGTCTCGTAAGTATGATTTCTTTCTCAGGTAGCTCTTAGATCTTAACTCTAAATCATAATAAGGTGGTTTTCCAAATATTACTAATGACAGAGAAACAACTAATGACTTACAGAGTGTGTATCACCTTCTAAACCACCTCCAGTTGAAATGAATATAGGCATTTCTGCACTACAACACTCACAACATTATTTTTTTCCAAAMCAAATATTTCAAAAACATAAAAGATACTTTGCCAAGGACGCAGTGAAGACTCATCCTTGGTATTTCACAGACTTATTCTTGCTGTATAAAAGAATACTAATTAGTTATATTTAAATTGCTCTCAGGCAAAATCATGTTTAACTTATAGGCTCTATAGAATTTACATACCGTTTGGTGACAGTATACTTATATGTATAAAGGATCACACATGCAATCAGCCACTACTTGTTTCTTTTTGCAAGTGACCAGTGAAGCAAACACAGCTGCATTCTCAGCATATGCTGGTGAACACTGATTCAACCTCTGGCTGATGCTGAGATTTTTACTACCGGTGGCTTCCAGTATACTAACAACAAATCTTCATGGTGGTTGAACTTGGTTTTAAATATAGTTATATATAACTTTATTATGAATGTAGAGGAATCTTCTAGCTAGTGGAAAATCAGAATTTCCTCTTCAGACACACAAAAAGGTGACCAGGCAAAAGAAAGTATAGAATATGAACAAAATTATTCCAAAACACATGATGTAAGTTTTCTGCTCTTCCAAGCGTCAGTAAGGTGTTTGCAGGAATATTGTCTCCAGTTCTGCATATTKCATTTCAAGAAAAAAGTAATATTTTGGGGGAGGGTGACAATGACAAAGAATGATCGTAACGCTAGCAAATTAAAATAATTTGGAATGTTTAGTTTAATAAGAAGGCTAATTGAAAAATAACTGACTTCAATGATATAAAACTGCAAAGTGAAAGAGAATAATCCATTCTCCAGATCCATGAAGTTGCCATGAGGGAAATTTAACACAGATATTAAGGAAAAAGTTTTCTAACAGTACAGTAATAAAACACTAATACAAATTTTGTAGAAAAACTGTGAAAACTGTGAAAATTCCATCATTGGAGGGTCTTAAAAGAGGTATTTTATGTTAAGTAAATATCAGAGAGGTTAGATGATATTTTACAGTTCTTTCTAGGTCCGTTTTTTTCATTCACCTCAGTTTTTAATGGCTTTACATTAGACCTAAGCTCATAGATTCAACATTTGGAATCAAAATCTCCATAATAAAATTTCCATTAGAGAAGAATTTTGGAAAACTAAGATCCAAAAACTTTTAGAAGGAACTCAGTAAGAGGAAAAAAAAAAAGATTATTTTGTGATTTATAAAACACAGCAAATCTAAAATAAAATAAAGTAATTGAGTAGATATATGAGCAGCCGACTTATACTGACCACAACAGCAATATAAGGAAAGTTACTGAGAGASGCTCTGAATGCATGTGTTTTCCTCAATAGTGACGTGCTCTAAAAACCCATCTGAAGAAGCATTGCATGAACCAGCTCAGGAAGCATGAAATGGCAGTCCTTTCAACCTAGGACTCAACCTAGGACTATGACATTGCTTYGGAGCTTTTGTGTAATTCAGTGAAACAGTAAATCAGTAAATCTGTCCCTGTAAATAGATCAATCTGAGGATACACTAGCTTGTGTCAGTAATGCCTTGTCATCTCAATAGCATGTTATGTTATGTTATGTAGTAAAGTACCTAAAACATAATTGGTTATAATAGATTATAGGTATAATAGATTGCATTAGTGCAAGAATACTTTATATTATAAAGTATTATATAAATATGTGTATATATATAAAAATATATATAAAATATATTATCTTTCTGAAATTTTGGAAACTAGAAACAAAAGTATTTTGATTAAACACTATATTTGAATATGAATAGAAATAGTCCTTGCTACACCAGTCAAGAGAGGTTATAGAGAACACAGAGTTCTTTGTTTCAAGGCATGAGACGATCTCCCCRGTTAAGCTCACCCATAGTACAATATTATATACATAGATAATTTAAGGGAGTGGGAAGCTTGAGTTTCACTTCCTCACAGAGCATCTGGCATATCAAAGAGAGTGTATTGACTTAGGCCAAGTATTGATTGTACTGGCTTGATAAATTTAGCCTAAGCTTCTTTTTCAGATTGTGTTCAAAGTTTTATATCACTCTAAAAGCATGCTTTCTTTTGGACTAAGACTTCCAAATCAGTATAAATTAAAGTTTCTATTATAAAAGAATTGTCATTTCAAAATTTTATTAATTTCAATTAAAAAGCCCACAAAACATTTTAAGGGCCAATTTCTCTTACTTTTATTGGAATATTTCTCTTATTTTTATTGGAGTATTATCTTCCTTATTTTTAACCTTAAAGCTTAATAAAATCAGTAAGGAACATAGAACATAGTTGAGAATTATATCAAATGTGCTTAAGTGGTCCCTTAAGGAAGCTATTCATTAGAAGTAAATCAGAACAATATGTTCTTATTTTCTACTGATTAGGAATATTTCTACTTCAAAGAGTTATCCAGTTCCATGTTAGATTTTACAATTTTTATTGCGAAGTCAGCTACATTCTTCCATCTTGCTCTAACTTCCAAGCCACTTAATTTTATCAACTAAATWTATCTATGATTATACAATGATTATACAATTGACTGCAAACATGATCCATCCTCAACATGCACTGAAGGAGCACTTAAGGCATAAGTCCTAGAACGGCAATATCTACCATCTTGCTTGAGTGGATGAACATATGAGGAGATTTTAAAATGTGTATTTTCTACAGTATTTAAAATGTGTATTTAAACTACAGTATTAATTAATTTTCTTTGGCAAAGATATTTCAACAAAGGGTACTTTTCCAAATGACAAGTTTTGGACTGACTTCTCTGTAGAAGAATGTTTAGACACCTTATGGTGCATTCCTGAAAATGGATATATGGCTTATACTCAGAATTTGTTTCACTGAAACATCTCCTCGCTACATTACATAAGGTTCTTAAAAAACGTAGTCTTAACCTGTATAAATAGTTCTAGTTGCCATATTGTACAGCTTGCTTTTATTTAAACTTTCAGTGAACCTAGGAAGCTGTAGCAGTTTGGAATCTATATATAACTTCTCATTTGTGTTATAGAAGGTAGTAGAGTGCGTTAATGTTCTGTTACTTTTTTGTTTGCTTTTTAACYGCTTAATTTTAATTTTGYGGACTCATGTGTATGAAATTGAGTACATTGTTGATATTGCACGTATGAAAAGGCTTTTCCAAGAATAATCATAAGATTCAGACCCTGCTACATTGTGTTCTTGTATTTGCACAAGCTTCTTCTTTCTTTAGTGCCTGGTACCAATATTACAAAAGCTGAATATCTCTACTCTCTGCTATAAGCTCTGTCTTCAGCTTTAAGATTCTCTATCTTAATTCCTCTCTGATAAAGAAATTGTGATTTATTGTGCTCTCATTTGTCTGCCTTTCCTGTAAAGGTTGTAACTTCTTGGAGGTTCTTCCAAGGTCGTTCTTTCTGCCTTCCTGTGTCTGACACAGTCTTAAACTCTGCTGAACCTTGTAGATATTTTCATACAGTGATGACTGACATCTGAGATCTTTACAGAGTTAAAAAATAATAAATGGGAAGTTTAGATGCTCTAAAACCACCCTGAAAGAATTGCAGTTTCAGTACACATGGGGATATGCAAGGAGATTCTTGGGCTGTCAAATGCCTTCCTGACTATCTCAGGCAACTACATATATTTACTTTTAATCCAGGGAGATGCACAAAATAACCACTCCCTACACCCCACAGGTCTTAAAACACTCAGCAGAACTCATGATCTGTATACTACATATTCATGACCTGCAGGTGTGTATGCTTCTCTCATAAATAACCTCATAGTGAGGTAAAAATTATTTTTCACATATTATTTTTCAAGAGACAGGGGAAATTCAAACTTCCTAAAGTTTCAGTGGTACCAGAAACATAAATCTTATTCATACTGTTTAGTCCTTGGCTGTGAAGGCCATGATGTTTCACAAGCAGCTGGTAAGGCCTGTACCTGGTAAGGCCTGAACACAGAGTTTTGTTTTGTCCAAAACCAGATGAAGACCAGAGGAAGTGGTGTCTGTGGCTATGAAAACAAGGAGGGAGAATGTAACTGCAATCACACCAGCTTGAAACTCTCAGCAAAGCCCTAAATATGCTGGGAAAACTGAGTAGCCAGGGCATGGGTAAGCAAATGAAATCCCATTTATTAGTTAATATTATTTAGTTAACATTGTTTAAAATAGTGTTATCTGCACTGCACAGAAAGATAATCTTTTAATAAAAAGCCTTCTTCTTTCATCCGCCTTTTCTCTTTGTAACAATGACAGATACTAATTTATCTTGCCTTTTCACTCGTGTTCAAAATTTGATTTCAATACCATGACTCCAGTTTATACTGAAGAAAGACTTCTTGTCTGTTTAGTAGCCTAATATAACAAATGACAAAGCCTGCATATTTTGCAAAATCCTTTCCTCCACAGAATCCCAGGAGGTAAAGAACCTCCTTGGTTCTGTTGAAAAAAATCTGTTGAACTACTTCAGTCTACCAGCAATTAAAATGTAGACAAAGGTTTATGTATTCACACACAGAGCATTTATGTGCATAGATTTACAGGAATGTATACATAATAACTCACTTAAATTATGGTTTATAAATGTAGCTAGACAACAGTATTTATTTATGTCCTATAAAGTTTGAGTATATTTATGATTTTTAACTTTTATTATAATAATCCAGTTTAATGATAGATGTCCTAGATACCTGACAACGTTTACCTCAGTTTTACTAGACACATTGAGAATGATATTGATACATCTCTGCTGGAACCAGTTAATATTTTTAAGGCACAAATAAATGAAATTTCYAGAAATATCTATAGCAATAAACTAAGAATTTTAGTTTCCCACAGTACTATAAAAAATTTAACTACTTGTACAAATTGTAACACCTTTTCTTTCCAGTCTTGAAATTCTATATATACCCATTAATCTCTAAGTACCTCCAGACATACCTATAGTTTTTTGCATTTTAATGAATGTATAACTCTGCATAGTGAGGAAATGATCCTTCCAAAATATGTACAGCCCCAGAATATGTTTCTTCCYGTGCTGATGGAACTAATTGCTTAAATATGTGGCAAAGAGTTAAGATAATTGAACAAAATTATCCTATCCAAATATTCCTTTCCAATAATTCTAAGTATGAGAAATATGCAAAAACCTCAGATCAAAGCTAGATGATGCTTTCAGTACACATATACATGAAAAAAGAGTATATATTGTGTATATATACTCACATGCACATATATGTATATGTATGTATATACAAGATAAAGATGACTGAACACCACTAAATAGCTTATAAAATCCCTGTTTTACAAGCTGCGCAGAAAAGATCTGAAGTCTACTAAATCATACAATGAAATATTAGATACTCAAATTATCTTGCAGAAAAGACAATGAAACTTGATAAGGGATAAGTGTCTGGATTTCCTTGAAATAACATAGTTCACGAGAGAAATCCTTTTATAGATATCCTTTATATAGAAAGATAAGCACTTTTCTATAGGAAATAAGAGAACAGCCAAAGTATGTATAGACAGTCCGGTCCCTTGTTTCATTAAAGTCCTCGGGGGATTTTGGAGGGGAGTAGTCACAAGCTTCCTTTAAGTGTGTGTCAATATAATCACCTTCCGCCCCAATGCCGGCGTAAGATCCTGGTTACAATGATGGGGATCAATTCCTTGCCTGAGTTTGCTTCATGAATGTTGCAGTCCCTAATTGAGAAATAACAAACTACAAGTTTCTCTAGAGATCTCAAGTACTGGGAATAAGTATTGTTGTTTCTATTAACTCAGAGCCATCAAAAGGGACTTTAGGGAATTAGGGCA
>PTEX01000200.1:1419780-1493252 GCA_003342815.1 Eudromia elegans | reverse complement strand
CCCGGATGAAGGAGCGCTGGAGGTGGCGCGGGAGTACGTGGGGCCGAGGGATTGAGGTGAAGAACAAACCAATTCCCTTACAAAGAAACCAACTCCCTTACAAGCAAGGGAGTTCCCCACCTTCTGTGGCCGCTGAGTGGGACCCAGGGCATGCAGGGGAGGACTGAGCAGAGCTGGGAGGTGGTGCCACCTTCACGGGCGAGGGAATCGCTCCCGGGTCTCGAGCGAGGTGAGAATGGAGCAGCCGAGCGGGGGTGAGAACCGGAGGGAGAGCGCKGTGGGGTCACCCTTGGTTTGAACCAAGTTGTGGGGCTCCTCTGTCTCCTTCGCGGCCATTCGCTTCGTGGGGACTCGCTTATGTTGACTGTGGCCCCCTTACATGGAACAACTTGGTGTAATTGAGAGTGTCTGTGACTGTCCTGGGGAGACTTGTTTAACTGTGCTTGTGGTAGAACAGCTACAGGCTGGCRCGGAACAGTGCACACAACGTGCAGCTCGTGCTCAGTTGAGTTCCTGTATCAGGCAGCAGCTGTTGGAGTTGAAAAAGCTTGGCCTGTTCAGCCTGAGGAGAAGGCTGAGAGGGGACCTGATCAGTGTCTATAAGTACCTAAAGGGAGGGAGTGGGGAGGTTGAGGCTGGTCTCTTCTCAATAGTGGCCAGCGATAGAAATGGAGGAAATGGCCACAAATTGAGGCATCAAAAGTTCCACAGGAACTTGAGAAAGAATTTCTTGACAGTGAACTGAAAGAGCACTGGAAYAGGCTGCCCAGAGAGGCTGTGGAGTCTCCTTCTCTGGAGATGCTTCCAAACACCCTTGGACACCACCCTGTGCCACATGCTCTAGGAGAGCCTGCGTGTGCAGRGGGGTTGGACTGGATGACCTCTAGAGGTCCCTTCCAACCTCAACCATTCTGTGACTCATCACCCCTCTAATCTTCATCTCCATCATCCCCGTCTTCCTTTAAAGTTGTCTCTGCCTACTGATTAGTGCCAGGAAATTTCTGCAAACAATCTGGGCAGTCGTTGTCTATGAGGAAATGCTCCAAACTTGGTTTCATTTTATAATGATTTTTTGTTTGTGTGTTTGTTTTTATTTTCTCAGGAAGAATCAGTTCTCAGCTTCTCAGCTGCGGTGGTATATTTTGATATTAAGCATAAAATGGAGTGTTAGAATATGAAAGATTTTATTTTTGTGAACTAATTTTTAATATATGTTAGTGCAGTTATTGACATGTCTTTTTTTGATTGTACTTTGTCATTTCTCTCTGAAAGGAAATCAAGTGGTGGTGTTAGTGTATGTAGGGTTTTCCTGAGAATGCCACTAAAGGTGCCTACCAATATCTGCTTTGTTTTGACATTGTTTTGATGCAGGATGAATTCCTGGTAACCTTTTTTTTTTTTTTTTTTTTCAGGTGGCAGCCAGTACTCTGCTGCTTTACTAACAGTAGTCTTGGAGTGAGCCAGTAAATTCTTCAGGATTTCTGTTTCTGTTTTGGATTTTTTTTTATATACATAGTCAGCTTTGATATGAGCTGTGTTGTCACCAGTGCACTGTCACCACTCTCTGTGGTTTTTGATTTCCTGTGTTGCTGGCTTTTGAGTGCTGTTTGAGTGCTTGTAAGGACTTGAGTCCTTACAAGTGTCAAAGGTGAAGTCTAAGGAAGCGTATTTTTAAAAAATATGTGAAGAGATACAACCAGATATAAAAATCATATATCAAATGGTTTGAGAAAGAGCTTTCTTTGAGTAGTAGCTTGGTGGAATAGCATGAGGGCAAAATCAAGTTTTTTAAATTATAGGCAATGGGAGGATTCCCTTAAATTTGAAATGTGTGTCTGAGAAGTGTTCTTCAAGAACAGTCATCCCAAACATGAAGTTAAAATATGGTTTGATCCTTTAAAAGAAAATTATCGTAAGGGATATCGAGTCACTTTGCAACAAACCTGAAACTGCTATCAAAGTAAACTAATGCAAGTCATTCAACCCAGAAGGAGAATAGGCCCAGTTAGCATGGTGAAAAGCATGGTTCAGAGATAAATGTATTTGCTTTGTGACATGTTATAATTTTCCTGTGTCTCACCCTCATCTAATTCTTTGTGTTCTGCAAACACAAACTGCCTGCTTCTCTTGCTATCCTTAAACCGCTGGTGACTCTATCTCCCCTTTCCTTGCTCGCGTTGATTTCTCTTCTGCAGTTAGACAGCACGTCTCTCGCATCGTGCAATAATCGAGGCAATCTCAAGCTAAACTCGGAGCAATTCTTTTGAACGTGTGCTTGACCTGTATGTCCCTGCTGCCTTACAGTCTGGAAGGGTTTGTGGTCAAACCAGAGCTCCCTGAGGTTTTATTTGAGTGTAGCTCCCCTGAATGATCCTTATTTTGACTACTATCTATATGAATGAAATGTTATTACTAATGTGTCCAGAATCTGTGGAACCCTCTAGGAACAGTCTTCTTGGAAGAGGCAAGGTGATCAGTGCTTCACTCTGATGCAAAATACAGGAATTACAATTTTCTTACATTTCCACACATTTCTGTAGAGTGACTACCACCTTTTCTATTTCAACAACTTTATATAAAGTTAGCTCTTTTTTTTTCTCTATAAAAGAGGAGGAGGAGTTATGGGGAGCTGTATTTGTTTTACTATATTTGAAATAACAAGCATGATACATATGTAAATGAAGTTAGATAAAATCATTACCTTTAATTCTGCATGTACTTTCATTACTGCCAAATACAGACAGTTAAGGAAACAAAGTTAGCATATTCCAGGTGTATGAAAATACATTTTTTGTTGATTGAAATTTCTGAAGGTCTGAAAAATCTCTRATTGAAGCCCAGATTCTGTTTAAAATATAGTAGAAAATAGCAACGATAGTGTAATTAGATTAATGCAGCCAATATAAAATGTGCTGCTTTAGAATTAAAATAAAGATTTGAACCTGGCTTGTTTTAAAAATAAACAAGGATGTATATTGTGTTCTCCTAAAAAGTTAATCTATAATACGTAGATAATCTTTAATGGTGTACATAGGTGGTGTACATGAAGATCTTCAGGTCTAGCTTAGATTTAATGCGTGCAAAATGGAACTCCATTKGTGGTAAACACTTAAACAGAGATTGTATGCAGATCATAATTTTATTATACTTCCCTTTTACATATCTATGGATTTTTGCTAGCAGTACATTCTTAATGAGTCAAATTACGTGTTTTGAATATTCAATACATAAACCAACTTAGTCATTCAAGATCACCTTCTGCATTTAAAATCACAAAAAGTAAAAAAAAAAAAAGCTATATTTAGATTTGTCTTTCAGTCCTTAACAACCTTTGATGTGATTACTTGAATAAAAAAGCACCTGCTTTAAATTGTGAAATTTGAGTGGACAGGAAAAGTTTGTCCTTAAAAAGCCTTTTCACTCTCTACAGTATCGCAGGACAAAGGCAGGGTCAATGTAGCTATTCTGATAACCTGACAGTCTTTCTAGAGCAGGTAGTTGAGTGATTTTGGTCTCTTTCCACAGGTTTTCAATACCTACTCCAATGAGGACTATGACAGGAGAAATGATGAAGTTGACCCAGTGGCTGCATCAGCTGAGTATGAACTTGAAAAGCGTGTGGAAAAGTTGGAGCTTTTCCCAGTGGAGCTAGAAAAAGGTGTGTAGTCTATCCTTTAAAACTGATCTGTTAAGAAACTAATCTGTTAAGAAAGAGCCAACTTCCCTCCAGAGTGTATCTTGAATTCCCATGAATCCGTTGTGTTACCTTGACTTCTGAATTCCAGTAATTGTTCCACAGGGAATTAGGAAAGCAGTTCAAAGATGTACAGTTTTGGTTTTTTTTAAAAAAGAGAAACATTTTGTATTACTCCTTTCACACATGGTTTTACACAGTATTTCCTGTGGTGTTTTTTATTCTCCACTGCAAAAGTATCAATCTTGGTTAGCTGTTCTAGGCTCCGTGTAATATTAGAGATTTTTTTTTTGTTCATAATTATACGAGYTGATTATTAAGGGTATTAAACAGAAAGAAAAAGAATTAAGCTTATTGACCTGGGAAAATAAAAATAAATGGATCCAACATGTTTGTATAAAAATGACTATATAAATTAAATGYAAATTTCTGCTTTTGCTGGCCTTTTTCACAGATGAAGATGGACTTGGCATAAGCATTATTGGAATGGGAGTTGGAGCAGATGCAGGCCTTGAAAAACTGGGAATATTTGTCAAAACAGTAACAGAAGGCGGGGCAGCAGAAAGGGATGGCAGGTAAACTAGACTCAATGTTTATCAACTTTCCCAACAATGATTATTATGAATTATGATTTTCTCAGAGTTCTTAGCTTAATGTATGTCATGATAACTCAAAGTTGTAAAATTTTGAGACTGAAATGTTGCGGTTCTAATATCTAATATGGTCATGAAAAGACACTAGTTTTGTGAACTTATCTGAAACTGTTTAAGGAGTCCAGATTTGCCAATGATTTGTGCTTGAGTTCCTAAAAATCAAGGTGCTTTGATGCAAGTATTTGGAGACAACAAATTGCGAATCCTTTTTGGAAGTGCTTGTCATGAAGATGTCATGAATCCGTCTATGACTTCAAATCGAAGCAAAAGTTTTTCTGAAAGCTGTGCTTGAGCTCAGCCAAAAGGCCTGACACACACTGCTGGAATTCTGTGTGAAATTCCCGGGTAGAAAATCAGAGTAGCTCACAGCTGTTGTATTTGACAGGCCACGTTCTGATGATCTGTATTTGCTGTTCCTCTCATTATTCTCATATTTGAGAGGGCTACAGAGTTCAGAACACTAGTTTCGTCTTTCATTTCCCTAGATGACATCTCAAAGGAGCCTGTCAGCCACAGAAAAAACACATTTCTTTAACCGTTTTGATTTTGTCTTGGTCTTCAGCAGACTGAAATGTTCAGTCAGCTGAAAAATAGCGCTCTGATTTTCTCTTTGGGAGCCTGACTGATCATTGACTTGAGGAAGTGCTGTGTAATACTCTCAGGCAGGAGCAGCTGATTCTCTAATATAAAGTGCATCAACTGTAAAAGGTCTTGTGAACTAAACCTAGTGAATCATTAATAGTGATACCAAAACCAAAGTCTGGTGACAGAAAATAAAATTATATTTCAGCAGTTACATCAGATATTCTGAATAGCTCCATAGGAGTCTTCAGGCAGGATCTCTAAAGCTACAATTGCAAGCATTACAATATTTGTAGAAAAACTCCAATTTTCTGTGGCAAGACCCATCAGATCATGATACTTCCCTCATATGGAAACTCAATATCTCTACAAAGGGGCTTCTCAGTAACTCAGCACCATATTCTTGATACATATTGGTGCAGGTAGGTATTGCTCAGATGTCTTGTTGAACGCATTGCATAGCAATGTTTAACCAGGCAGGGGTACTTAGAGACAAGTCCAAATTCAAGCAAGTTCATAAGTAATAAGAAAGAGTGTAAATAGTGTGTAGAAAATAAAATCAATCATGAAACTGAATATGAAAAATCAAATCTTTTCTTGGGTATATGGATAGCTGTTTGAAATGATTAGCCAAAACAGATGCTGCTGGAGATGAGTCATTTCAGAGTATTTTGATAGCAATTTGTCTGAGAAAACTGTTTTGAAACAGTACGCAGTTCTCAACTTTAAAAGTATTGTAAACTTTGTCTCTGCATGAGTTATATTTTCCAGTCCACTGTGCAGAAATATATAAGTAATTTGTTCAACTTTAATGTGGTTTGCTTGTGTAGCTGCTACTTCATGGAAATGCTCTTTCACATAGGCAAAGGTTTAAATTGTGGCTTTTAGAAAAGAATTATCAGAATTACCAATTTTGTTTGTGATAAAAATAGTTAATCCCTTAACCAAGATTCCTGAACCTGAGTTGATATTTTTTCATGTTTGAAATGACTTTGCTCTAGATATTGTTAATCACTTTAAAAGAAATAGTAATGCCAGACTTCCTAGCACTTCTGAACTGGAAAAAGATGTGAGGATAAAATCAAGGTTTGTAAAAAATAGTGAAAATGTAGCTAATAGTCATTCCTTATTTCCATTTGTATCATTAAATTACCTTTAAATTTTTAGRTGGAAGGATGATGCTGCCTTTTGAAAAACAGTTTAGTGACTGACATTTTCCCTTTTGTCCTTTATTAGTGCTGATTTAGT
Organism: Eudromia elegans; assembly: GCA_003342815.1. Taxonomy (NCBI): domain Eukaryota; kingdom Metazoa; phylum Chordata; class Aves; order Tinamiformes; family Tinamidae; genus Eudromia; species Eudromia elegans. The sequence continues at coordinate 1,487,075 of PTEX01000200.1, read as the reverse complement.
CAGCTGCTGCTTTGTTAATAAGTCCTTTATTAATGCTGATAGATGATGACCTGTATGCAGTATCCACTCCTAAGCTGATAAAATAATTTTGACAGTTGTCACCAAAATCCCAGCTTAACACAAAAAAAAGGAAAAAATATTCATTATGCGAAATAGAGCTTGAAATATTGTTTTGGGTATTTTTAATGCATCCCAAAGTTTGTAGGCCAGTATTTGCAACAGTTTTCGTTAATGCAAGAAAAATTATATTTAAAAAAAAGATTTTAAATGTTAAGACACACAGTTTAGCATTGAAGGCCAAAGATTACTTTTGCCTCCATGTATGTACAATTGCAGAGGCAAAGAAATAYTTCTAGTTGTAAGTGAAGTGTTATGTGGCAAAGAAGGCATCTGTGCACAAATAACTAATTTGTATGCATAATTGGATTAATTTTGCAAGCAATTTGGGCAAGTAGATGTGCATCTATATTTTTATATCTTAGTTTCCAGAAAAGTCAGTTGGGTAAATGGAGATGAATCAAAAGCATTAGATATAGTTACATTTACTGGCCTTTATTAGGTTTTGGATTACTCCTGACTACAGAGATGCCGTTACGGTTGAGAGGCTGAGGAAGCCTCGAGCTACAGCTGAAGTGGGGCTTGAGGGCAGATCCCAAGGACCAGGAGGGTCACACTGAGAACTGGGTTGCAGAGCCGGCAGTGGGGAGGTCTTCACCAGATGTGCTCTGCCTGCAGAAAGGCAAGGGGTGGCCTCAGGGAGGGAAAGGGCAGAGCTGCAGCAAGGCTGGGAAGGGGCTGCCCCAGGCGAGGCCACCGCGGGAGCTTTGCTGTGAGGATGTGTCAGCCTGGCGCTGGTCCTGCTCCTCTGGGGCTCAGCCCCGGGTGAGCATCGGGGCTGGAGACGGGGAAGCCCAGAGGTGCTGCGTGAGTGGGGCTGGACAGGGGCTGCCGAGGGAGTGCGGCCGTGGGAATAGCTTGGTTTGGGCTGCGTGGAACATACGGGGCAACAGACAGGACATGCATTTTTGACTTAGAGGTAATTATATGACTTAGAGAATTCGAATTCTCTGTTGCATGATATATGCACATGTTTATACATAATTAAAATATGTGTAGGTGTAGAAAGAGAGGCTCTTTGGAAGGCAGTGGCCATCAACAATAAGAGTTGTAAATGATTACTAAGAAAGRAGGAGATGCCAAATATACCTAAAGGACTAGCAGAATCCAAATTGGTCCCAAATGATCAAAGTGGAGCCATCTCCAGAGCTGCAGGCAACAGTTTTGTGCATTCACATTTCATCATCTAAAATGTTGTAACTATCTGTATGAACACTACTACTTCACTGCGTAATGAAATAYGTAAAACACTGCAGCTAAAACTGTCATCAGAATGGACTAAAGCCCTGGTCTTTCACCACATCATTMTTCTCAGGTGAGAGGATGACCACTTCCTGCTTAGTGGGCATCAACTTCTTAAACCACTTTTCTTGGAAAACTTGTGACTATTTCACTGCAACTCATGGTTTGGTTATTAACAATAACACTAATTTTTGTAGTGTCCAAATGTAATAAAGTGRTAGATGTGTTTATTAAATGTTTCACTTAAAATTGAAATAGGATTTTGAGATTAGAGTGCCTGATACAATTTTCAAGATATGCACGAAGGCTGTCAGAAAGATATTTTTTCAAATTCTTTTATATACCAAAGAGAAATAAATACGCTGTTAGTATGTGCCCAGACTACAGTGGCATTGTGTTCTGAAGTTGCCAAGGAGTAATTTTCGTGGTTTTTCTCAGCAGTGGAGTTGAAAATATTGTTTGAACGCATGTAGAAATGCAATATATTTTGTCAGGCTTGACAGTGAAATTAGTGTTCCGAGTCAAAACGCTTCAGCAGTCCTTTGAAGCCTGTTGTGCTGTTGAAGTTTCTCTTTGCAATGTGTAGGTAGAAGAGAAATCGTAGCGCTAAGATATCCTGAGTTGTCTTAGATATAATGAAGCTGCTTTAATATCATAATTTAAATGGGATTTTTTGTGAGTATTTTTTGGATGTCTTTGTAGACTTTATAGTTTGAATAAATCACATTCATGTAATACTTGAAAATTACTTTGACTAATTCTGAATGGTGTTTTTYGGTTTTTCAAAACCATAGGAGTTTGTGTATTTCTAGAGAAAATGTTAATATGGCAGTCCTCCTTGCAAGTATTTGCAGTCCAAATAATTCCAGTGCCAGCTCCAGAGATTCCATATCACTGCCTACTGCAGAAAAAGCAGCTTTTTTATTTACTTTCTAACCTCTAAATAGTGTATCTACAGTAATGTTTGTCTTTAAGACAATATTTGTTAGAATGGTCCTAGACCACCTTCTTTCTACTGTCTGCCCCAAGTCCACTTCCATATTGCTGGGAATTCATGTTTTAGGGCAAGTTAGATCAAAATTTTTGAGAAAGCAGATMATAATTGAGTGTGATGCACAAACACTTTTCTCTGCAGAGGAGCAGGTTGTTTTAGTTAAATATCTTATTTTTCCGTTACCGTGAAATACCAGAACTTTTATTTTATGCTGTTTTTCAAGTTTGGTTTAGGAAAGGATGATACAGGAACTCTTCAAGCATGTCTTCTTCTCCAAAGCATATAGCAAATTCAAGACTTTATTGTGGAATATTTATATACAAAGAAGGTGCCTTCATGATTGATGTAACTAATTGTAATGGTAACTCTGAAATTGTCTTTATAGGCTATTGATGTATAAGCTGTGATACATTTTTCCTTCCTTCATTGCTAATATTTCCTAGCATTTACTCATATTAAATTGGAAGCTACAGTTCCTATTCAGGGAGAAAACTTCTTTTGCATTGTTTCGTGTGTTGTTTACCTAAATCATTTTTTTGACTGTCTAAAATCAAACAAAAGCAATTTCTGTATCATGCTTTGAAATCATACCAAAAATCTCTAAATTATTTTTATATATACAATTTTTTTTTTCCCTCTGCAAGGATCCAAGTAAATGACCAAATTGTGGAAGTGGATGGCATCAGTCTGGTTGGTGTTACACAGAATTTTGCAGCCACTGTGCTTAGAAACACCAAGGGGAAAGTCAGGTAAGTATATTAAAAGCAAAATATTTGTAGCTGATCACTCAAGATTCTTTAGTTTCTTTCAYAGTGTGCCTTAGGTACAACCAAAGTTTTTTGAACTCTTTGTACCTTGTGTGTTTTTATATCAGGACATGGATGAGCTTTGGTTTTACAGTTTTTTGTTTTAGGTTTTAAAATATGATGGTCAGTAAGAAGAAGCTGAAACTGCACACACAAAAGATTCTTAATGAGTATAAGCTGGTCAAAACYATTGACCAAAAACACATTGCTGATTGTTAGCCCCATTGCAATTACTCCATTGCTGATGGCCTGAAGCCCTCCACGTGTTTTTACCAGTGACACTGGCCGAGTTACCTGCAAGTGGCTTGGAGGGGTGGGCAGCGAGCTCCCAGACGCCAGTTCTGCACAGGGAAGGAGAGAGTACTGGATGCCACAGTGCTGGGAGCTGCTGGTTTGAGGAGAGTTACAATTTGCTCTTACATCACTGAGCTGTTTGATTCCCTATACCGTCTCTGGGTGCTCGCCCATCTGCTCCTGTGCTGCAGTTAACTGGAAGGTAGCTAACTGGAAAAATACTGGACAGACTAGAAAATGTAAGCCACATTGCAAGTAAAATGCTCTATGAATGTCGACACAGGATTGTAAAACATTTGTAAATGAGTAACAGTACCTTTTATCTCAAAATGAACTCTTTTGCCATGTAAAAATGTATACATCAACATAGCTTTTCTGTGTATTAACCTGGCAATTTCAGTGAAGACTTACCACTACAATATATCTACAAAAATATTTTGGCATACTGCAATGCACCAGCCTTTTGTTAGTCACTCTTTGATTCTCTCAGAATCCTCTTTAGTGAAAACAATTTAGCCCTTTAGTTAATGAGAGTTTGAGGCTGTCTTCTTTTGACCATGACTAAACTATTCAGTGCAGCATGTGCAAGGTCAGGTCCCTTCTGGCTCTGGTGCTGATGTGGTGGCGTGTGCGTCGCACAAGAATTTCTTAGCTCTTCTCACACAACATTAAGGGGTAATTTTGGAATGTATATCCCGCAAAGATTCTTGGGTGTGATTGATCAAGGGTTTATTTGAAATAGGTTATTTAGGAAAAAAAGTGGAAATTGTAGAGCCATTACTGGTAAAATACTTCCTTGTAACATTTGTGCAGTTGCCATTTGTCAGACTCACACAGGCCGTGGATATTCCTGCTGCACTGGCTATCAAGATAAGAACATATTTAATTAAGCTGTTACATATTCAGAACTTAAGAACATAAAATTATTGTGACAGAGTAAATACCTTCCTGTGTTTTGGTACACAAAGCAAAATGTTATGTTTGTCTTCTGTTTGATTGCTAAAAATAAAAGAAAAAAGTGTTCCCATAAAACATAATATACAGCTTATATACATTTAGAATCAGCTTAGTTCATGAAATGATTATTGAATAAATTATGGGATAGATTCTGTTTCCCTGGAAAAATATTTTGGTTTTGGAGGATGGAAGGAACACAAGATGTTCACGTAGGATGCTCCTGGATTCTTGTTTGGTGATTAAATTATAGTCAGACTGGTTGCAGTCTAGACCCTTTTGTCATGAAATAGCGTTCTGTAARAAGTATTGCTTCTCTGTTGTTCAGCTCCCATTGTCACGTGGAGTCTGTATCCCGTGTGCAAGGATCATTGGTTTCTGACAGATCTCATTTGTCAAAGAGAGATGTGTGATTTTTTATGTCTTTTGCTAGTAAGTAGGCTTAAGTTATTGAGCTTTCACCTGAAAAATGACCAAATGCATTACTRTTGTAAATGGGTAAATAAATAATTTAAGTAGCATTTATGTTAATATAGTTAATACACACTCTGTATGCACATTGGCATGTAGTGTGTTTAACAACCTTTGTCTAATGCATATTTAATCAGAAGGAAAAGGGAGTAGAATTTGGTGCAGCTTCTCCTTTTTACTTTGTGTAAAATGTCATTTAAAAACAAAAAAAACTTCTGTTTTACACATGGCAGATGAGAAATGTGTGATTTTTTTTTAGTGATTTTCAATAAACATGGGAGCAGCATGTGAAGATATTGGTAAGAAATCTGTGTCATAGGCAGCCTGCATGGATTCTGGTCAGATCCTAAGTGATAGAATCTCTTGTTTAATATTCTTTTGACACTGATGAATTGTGTTTGATTTTGACTACTCAAAATTAGAAGTGCATCCAAAAAACTTTATTCTTTGAAGATATGGTGTTGGGGCTCTACTGTAGAGCTAAATGTTTGCTTGTTAGATAAGTAAGCTAGAGCTAAGATTGATGAATTAGGTTATCAAAGAAAATTGCCTATTTGTATATTGCTGTTTTACTGTACTGCGTGAGGTCTCTGATCTCTACTTATTTGGTAGAGCAAGTGACTGTTTTCTGGCAGATCCTCTTCCCCTGGTTACAGCTGCTGTTGTGGGATGATCTCCCATCTTCCACCCCCTTTTTACTGATAGCATTCATAGCACAAGAAGATCTCCAGGGACAGAATCACTCACTTATCCCCAGACATTAATTCCTGCCTACTGGAAGTGTAAAGAGCAATGAGGTTGACCTTTGAGTGCAGTCATTCCCTTGGCAGCTGCCATTAACGATCCACATCACCGTGGGAGGCAGGAGAAGCAGAAAAGGTTGGCACTTGGGACCTTTGTGGGGGAGAGGAGGCTAGCAGTCTGCTATATAAATACCTTCTGCCTGCCCTGCTGTGGGTATTCTTTCTGATCTGCAAGTGTGTAGGTAATGTGCAACCCTAATCCCAGATGGATTCAAAACAAARCAACTTCATGAGTCTGTCTCTGACAGGAGAAATCACATACCTATTTGCATGTGTGCTGTTTAGTAGAGTTCTGACAAAAATTATTGTATGTATTGCAGCATCAATTTAACAGATTTTATACAATTGCTTTAGTAAGCATAGTTATTTTTGTGATTATAGTGCAAGTTGTGTATATCTTCCTTCTGTCTGGCATGCTGCACGCATTGGGATTTGTGTGCATCCCACTGGCATTACTCCTTTGTAACCCCCAGCATTATGCATACTTGTTTTCTCTCATGCTGTAGTCAAACCATGTGCTAGTTTTTGTAGCAAGGTTTATATGTGATCAGATGCAAGGAAAGGATGATCATGAAAGGAGTAACACTAGAGCTGCTTCTTAATTCTTTGCAGTAAATGCAATATCTCTTCAGCAAGCTTGCATAAATGCTGATGCTTAGTGGTTTATTTTTCTCCTTTGAGGCTTCTGAACATTTTTGAATGATTCTGACAGTGGAAGTCATTGACCTAGAATAGATTTTGCAATGTTTCTGCCAGAAAAAAATGTATCTGAACTGTCTGTAGCTGACACAGTAAAGAGAAAATGAGAGCATGACTTCTACCTTTTGAACTGTTCTAGTTCAGGGTGAGAGGAAAAAAAGCCTCAAACAGCAAATATAAACCCATATTTTATCTGTTGTTGACTGTTGAATTCAGAAGAGTCGTCGTAACATAATGAAAGCTCATTGATCCAACTAGTTTGGCTTCTCTAGGAATAAAGAATTATTTGCTTCTTTCACACTAACATATGATGTTTTATAGGAAGATAATCGGCACTAACCAGATGCACTCTGATATCCCAGGAGACAAAGAAAGGAGAGAGAATTCGTTCCTAATCCCAGCTGGCAATCAGCTTCTGTCATTAGGGATGAGAATTAGTATCCCTGTGACTTTAAGCTGGCAAATACAGCATTCATAGTTGTTTCAGTTTATGGAAATATCAGATCTCCTTTGTAATCTTGCTTAACTATTTACTAATGTCTTATCTTAGTGGATTTCACAATTTGGGTTATACAGTGGAGGAATTCTCCTTTGAAATACATATTGTTTTTCAGTTTTGTTCATTGTCCCCTCCCTGCTCTCAGATTAAAGGATCATTCAGAGGGCAGCACCAGACTAATATCTCTAATTGTAGTGTGCTTTCTCTGACCCCATTTAGGACCTAATCCTTCAACCTGAAGTCTTTGAGTGGTTCCTCTTACCATACAAGATAAAGAGGCAGTTGGACAGGCCTGTTGTGGATCTTCTCCTGTGTTGTTTTTTCTGTTAGCTTGATATTTGCTCATAAATTGTGCTGGGCAGAAAACACAAATTTTTCTGTAGTTACTTGGGTGATCGTGAGCATATGTGACCCCACTTTTCCCCCCTTGTTCTTCATCATAGTGAATGGGTATTAAAGATCCTCATGTCTTTATCAGAGAAAAATCGCTTGGAGAATTATTGTTTCCAGGGGATTTTATGTTTTCGCAAACACACCCACAGGATGGAAAATGTTGTCATTTTGCCCATAGCTACCTAGTGTCCATCCATCCTATTTTTGTCGGATTTTGAAGCTTTCAGTGGGGTGTGGAAAGTGAAGGAACAGCTGTATTTGGGGGAAGGTGGGAGGTTTGGGTCTTCACATGTCTGCRAAGTCTATGAAGTCTGCAAAGACCTAGGCCCATGCAGCTGTGGGCTGCAGAGTATCCCAAGAGAGGACTGGGTCTCAGGAATCATACTGGGTTGACCGTACAAAAGGGGCTTGCATGAGAGAGAAAGTCATCTGAACATCCCAATTTCCATATGCTGTTTGTATGCACTTAGCATTTCTCTCTGAAAGGGTCTACTGAGAAAGTAACCAAACTCACTATTTTGCCACCAGACAGGCAGATTTTAAATTCTACTCGTAAATTTTCCATGTCGTACTTTGTATTTTTGATTGTGACTAAGCGTTCTGTCAGCTTTCTGAACTGTTGCTAGGCACTAATCAGATTTACTCATAGTGCTTTCTTAGTGAGTCCTTGTTTATTTTTCATGAAACCACATAGTACCTGTGCAAATTTCTGTATTATTTCTCATGACTTGCACCACCTTGAAGTTAATTATATTGATTCTAATCTATATGTGAGTTTAGACATTTCTCTGTTTAATTAAACTCCCCTGGAAACCCTCAAAAATCTCCCTTCTTTAAATAATTAGCTAGCAAATTTTGCTGTGTTACTGTTTAATTCTCCWGGTCACTGAAGAGTAGACTCCAACAATAGCAGTGTAACTACCAGACCCTAAGGCATTTCACTGTTAACCGTTCTCTGCTCCAATAAAGAATCRTTTATTACCGTTCTGTATTTTCTGTTATTTGGCCAGTTTTAATTGAAAGCAGGGTTTTGTCTCATTCTCCAGTTCATAGCTAGATTTCATTATCTCTTTATTGAAGGGCAAATGTCTTTCAGACAAAAATGAAGCTTTTGCTTTTGTGGCTAGATTTTATGCAAGCAGCAGTTACAGGGCAAGATATGAAATACACCCTCTTAATTGACACCACCCTTATGCCATTTATTCTTTCTTCAGCTAATTTGTCATCCCATTTTGAGCTGGTTTCTTTCTGGAAAATATACTTGCTGAGAAAACAGTATGTCCATGCCTCCCATTAATTTTGTTTAACATCACAACATCTGGAAAGGTAATTTAAACATTTGTGTCTTTTCAAGTAATAAGACAGTATAGAGGACGGATGAAGCCAACAGCAGGATATAGCCAACAACATTATACCCCTGTGGGGAATGTTATTTGTTCATGATAACAATGAACAGAATCATTTTGTTTTTATGACTTCTTCCCCTGGATAATCATCATCTCTCCTTCCAGTCAATGTGCCTGTGCAGATATTCTCCCTTTCCTGTTTTCTCTCTTTACCTGTATTCTTGCCATATCAAACAGATGAGTCCTTTAAATATAAACATTCTCCAGGCTTTAAATTAATGTTGTGGAAGAGGCAGGAAAGGTCTCTATATCTTCCTAGTCCTGGATAAGGAGGCAGGAGCCAAGAGCAAAACATGTCATCCTCTGTATTTGGAGARCTGGATTATGTTCTTGTCTTTTAACTGCCTGGGAGCGATGTTCTTCCTTTCCTTGTTGACTCTATTTCCTTGTGTCCACCCAAAGCCAAGGAGAGAGAAAGAGGAGAAAAGTCTTTTGCTTAGTGGTGCTGATTGTGGAGCTGGGGCTTTATGAAGGGCTGCATAAGAGGCCATTTGTGCTTAGTGCACATTCTCGTTCTATGGTAAATCTGATTGATGGAGATCATTCATAAATTTACTCCATATAAACTTAGCTGATGATATCTTATAGCAAGAGTATGACTTTCTGCTTCTCCTTGTGATATATCCTTGAGTGATATTAAAAATTACATATTTTTTTTTTCTTCTCATCTCTGCAAAAAACACATACACACAGTGGTGATCAATCCATAYGACTACCAGGAGCAGCATGCTGAACTTAATGCTATTGATTAATTTTCAGCATTCTCATCCCTTAGCACTGGTGAGATAAGACTGCATTCATCAGTGGGGTAGTGCTGGATGTACAGCAGTGCTGTTTATGTTTCTTGGCTGCATCTGTTGTTGTAAATTAAGTGTGCCTCGGACTGTCCTGCAGCCCCGAGGCCAGCTGGCAGCAGCGTGGTCCGTGCTCAAGCTGTTAAAATTTGTTACCGTTCAGATCAGGGTGGCCGTATCCAAATTTTTTTGTTGGGAACATCCATAGCCTTTGCTAACTTCTGGACTGTGTTTGAGCATTATTTAGGAGAATATTAGCTAAGTTGGGCCAAACTATTCCAGAGACTGTTTAAGCAATGTATAGTGAAGACTATCAATTGCTAATGCTTGGGAGCATTCCCTGACAGWGTTTAATTTACTGGTGTAAATAGCCTTTGTGTCCTGAAACCTTGCTAATTTGAATTTTATGGCAGGCTTTTTCATTAAATGTATTAGCACATTCAGGCAAGAAACAATGTATTAAAGCATGAAATGTATAAATAAATCTTCATGCAAAGGTTTTAAATTGAATTTTTAACTTTTTATCCACGTATCTTAAGCATTATTTTTAAAGTAAGTGTAACTTGAATCCATGGGTTTCCATTAGGTTCCACAGATTTCTTTTTTTTTTTTTTTTCGTAGAAAAAGAAGTAACTTGGCAGATTTTGAATCACATCCTCAAGTCAGTTGGATCAAAACATAAACTCCTACCCCTGCAACTGAAATGTCACTGTAAACGATAATTTAGCTAATTTCTTTGCCGTYTCAAAGTGCTGTGTGGTTTATTGTGTAAGTTCCCACCCAGTTGCCCTGTGCTGTGATTAATGTGATGCGGCACAGTGAGAGCCGGGCAGAGATTACCAATACCCTTTCTTCCCAGATGCTTCAGCAAACCACAGGGATGGTGCTGTGGGAGTATTTAGGTACATCTAGACTATTCTACAAGTGAGTTTCAGTTTGCCCTAGAGGCTGGGTCACTTAATCATGCAGATTAAGGTTGCTCAGATCTCAAGTGCTTGCTCCATGGATATGCATGGAAACCAGGAAGGGTGATGGCGATTCCCTCCTTGGGCAGGGAGTTGGACTAGAGCATTTCCAGAGGACCCTTCCCACCTCAACCATTCTGTGATTCTGTGTGTGTGATTCTGTGAGGGAAGGCAGGTCTCGCCCCAAAAAGGCAGTCAGGTTTTGGAGACATTCCCGGTATCACTTGCCCCTTTTGAAGAGAGCCTATGCTTCCCTGCATCCAGGTAGACTGCAGTTTGGGATTAGGAATGTGTTTCCTGGAGCTGGCCATCCCTGTAAGATATGGTGGTGCTGTGGAGGGTGCTAGTTAGATGATCATCACTTACTCGGGAAAGCTTCCTGCGTATTGTGCTGGGWTACTGTGAGATTTGCTGGAAGAGGCAGAAGAGTCGCTCTGTGCCCTCTCAGAAGTGTGTAACGGTGTAAGAACTGGAACCTGGAGGGGTGCCAAAGCACTGAATCTCTTGGCTATTTCTTAAGTAGTTTTGAGTAAAGCTAATGTGTCAACGAGACCCKGGACTAGAATTGATTTCCGTGGGTATAATTAATCTAAGTGCATTAATTTTTTAAAAATTGTTTTTCTCGGAGTTTGACTCAATATCCATTTAGTACTGATAAGTGTAGCTTATTGGTGGCTTGTATCCAAGATACTGTAGAGAGACTGCTGAGGCCCTTCTGGCCCTTACGCAGTTACTTTCCTGCTCGTCCATGGGCACTAGTGGTACTGCTGAGGAAGATGCTGAGGTCTTTTACAGGGCTCTGTGGGGTAGGGTGGAGGAGCATGAGAACGTGGTGGGTGTTGCCCTACATCATGCCAGTGAAAGAGAAAGGTCAGATGGGACTGGGTGCAGGTCAACACCTGCTTGCACAGCTGGTGTTGCAGAGGAAGTGCTTTTTAAGGAAAGGATCCTCCTTAAGAAATGAGAAGAGACCCACCTGAAAAAAGAGGAGCAAGTTTGATGAGTTCCCTAGTCTAGTGATAGAGTCTTAAACTAGATTCACTGGGGGAGGGTGACCTTGCAGCTGAGGCTTGACGGGCAGTGAGGAAGTGCCTGAGGGCACTGCCTAACTGGGGAGGACCTTGTACTTCCCGTATGAAAGCAGCATGACTGGGGGTTTCTCTCACGTGCTTGAACAGAAACACGTGTGCATTGGGGGCACACACAGGTCTGAAGATGAGGGGAAAATTCACTGGAGTTCGGATTCCAAAGGGTTATGATTAGTAATATGAAATGCAGCTGGGAACTCGTTCTTAGTGACATTCCTCGAGGGTTGACGTTGGGGCCAGCACTGTTTAACATCTTTATTAGTGACTTGGATGTTGTTGCAGGGCCAGCTGCCTCTTGCGTTTTCCACCAGTTTCTCACAAGACAGCCCTGGTGCTGGAACATGATTGCCTTCTGYCAGGGCTTGTCATGGTGTGGTTGATTGGATAGTAGGAACGTGATTCTGCCAGAGAAATACGTGAGCCCTTGTTTAATTTGGGTACATATTAACTAAGATTATTTAAAAGCAGTGTGTAAAAATCGTGTAACAGCAGTGCTGATAGAAACACAGCTTAAAAACAATAACAAATAACACAAATTAAATGAACAACATGCTAGATGTGTGCGGTTACAAACTGTCATTACTCCTTTCGTCTGCTAATGCTGGTTGCTTCCTCAAGTTATATTGGGTACTAATCTTCAGGCAGATTTGTTTACTTGTTTGTGTTCTTTTGAGTTACTGCCTCMCTAATCTCCACGCAAACATTGTTTACCTACTTCTGCCAATCATACTTAGTTCCTCTTTACTACAGCTAATAGCTTTAAGGGCTGATAAGTACTCGTTTGTCTCTGATGCAAGTGAGAGCTGTATGGTCTTACTGGTGTGAGACAGAGGACATCCTTAGCAAGGTTGCAGATGATAGAAAACTGGGGAGAGTGGTTGATAGGCTGATGAGCAGGGCTGCTACTCAGAGGAACCTTGATGTACTGGAGAAATGGGCTGGCAGAAACCTCATGAGGCCCAGGAAAGGCAAATGCAGAGYCCTGCAGCTGGGGAGGAATAGCCCTGTGCACCTTGTGAACTGCAAGCAATGAGCTGGAGYGCAGCTTGAAGACCCTAAGGAGAGGCAGAAAGGCCAGCTTTGCTCTGAGGAAAAGAACGATGAGATGGTTGAGATCTTACTGCTATCTTCAGCTCCCTTATGGGTGGTAGAAAGGGTTAACCCAGACTCTTCAGATGTGCCCGCTGATGAGATAAGCAATGAAGAARTTACAGCAAGGAAAATTCTGACTAGATATTGTCAAAAGAAAAAAAATCACAACAAGATGCAATGTTCTTTCAAGCACTGGAAGAGGCTGTGGGATTATCCTGTCCTTAGAGGGATGCAAAACTGAACAAGACCATGATTGAGCTCACCCTGCTCTAAGTTGGCTGTGTGTATGTGGAGGTGGACCAGAAACTGCTTCCAACCTAACTTACTCAATGATGCAGTTATTTGTACTGTCTTTTTCTCTTGGTGGCTGTTAAGTTTCAGTTTATAGGAGTATATGTAGTGGATTGTTGTAGTTTGCAAATTTCTTATGCCAAATCACTGACCTCTATTGGAGGCTGACATCTATTCAGAGAGTCTGATCTTGTTTACAAGATCTTGTTTGTGAGTTCCATCTTATACTGCTGTGACTAAACAAAATTGCCTCCTTACAGGGTTTGTACCACTTTTTCCCACTTTGGTTTAATTATATAGTTCTTATCCTAAGGGAGCTGGGGTAGGTAATTAAAGGCATCTTGAAAGAAATTAGCTAAATGGTAACAGAATAGGCTCTGTACTTTAAAACTCAGAGGAAATCCATTTTTAAAMCTCATTAAAAAAAATCTCCAAATTACAATGAGGTAGTGTGTTACTGTACGTTTGCTATATGTTTTTAATGACCACAGTATGTTTTAGGAAAGTTAGAAACTAGAAAAAATGCCTCTGTTAATCATGTTACAGTAAAAACTGTTCTTTCTGTCTTACATGTCTGTTGTATTCTTAATTAATTTTTGTTGAATTTAAAGAATCCAAAAAGAAATTATCCTTAACTGAGCTGTAATGCATGAAATACTTCAGGAGATAAAGTTTCACTGAGAATAATTAATTAGAAATACATGCAGCAGAAGTTCCGTTTCGTGTCATAGAGTTACAGTGCTTGCACACATTTTTTTTCTAATTGCAAAACTCTTAAAATATGGAAGTGCTTTTTAAATACATTAATTGTTAAAGTAGTGTTTCTGGCTGCCAATATGGGTAAAAATTAAATAAACTACTACTTTTTTTTTCAAGAAGCATAGGTGCAACATCTTCATTTAATAAAAACTGCAAATATGCAGAAAACAGTATATGAGGCGTGGTTTTAAATCCTTAAATTGTCATGGATTGCAGAAGGCATAGATGTTGTTGCCACTTTCGGTAGAATACTTCCCTTAACCACCATTACTGTTGCTGAATTTTCAGTTTCTCCGTATTTTCTATTCCTTTATATTTTCTTATACCCAAGGTGGACTCAAATATAAATTTTATTTTATTATTATTATTATAATTTTATTTTTATTTATAAATTTGGGTTATTTTATCACCACAACCAAAGAGAATATTGTACGGCAATTGAGCTAGTTAATTTGTAACTGAACATCAGGGTCAGTTTATGTCCTGCACCTTTGTTATTCTCTTCTTCCCTCTCTGCCTCTCCCTCAGATTTAATCTACATTAATGACTTTTAGTATAGCTACAGAGATTTGCTTGATTTTATATTGTATTTATGAGCTTTAATAATTAAGGAGAGTTTGTCATAATGAGGTTTAAATGGTCTTAACATCCTCATTTGTCTAATATCCAAGAAATAACCACTTTCTGAAAGATACCATGGACAGAATTTGTAGGTTTTTGTTTTAGTGCTTTGGCCCTTGAGACTAATTAATTAAGTCTAAAATGTATGTGCTTAATTTTGGTGAGCCACAGTGATGGGAAACACATAATTAGCTGTTTTGTTGAAGGGTGCATATTATGCTTCAGTGACTAATTTTCTGGTCAGTGATTCACAACCTTATGTCCCTTTTTAATATTTAAACACTTCAGATTTTGATAGATCTTATAGTTAAAGCCACTTGAGGCTTAAGGATCTAAGTAATATTCAGCATTTTGTAAACTCTCTCTCCTTCATGGTGTTCAAAAGAGAGAAATAATTTTTCTTCTCTTCTTAAATTACAAATTTGTAATTTACAGTTTTTTCTGTTTACAAATTCAACAGAAATATTTTATTGTATTTAATTTGATATTTTAAAGTCATGAAATGTAGCCTGGCAAAAGGTTTTGTTTACTTTGTAAGAACTGTAAWTATTGGAAACATAATTTTCCTTTTTAGAACTAACATCAATGAATACTTCTCAATATTTATTTTCAGATACTTTAGTCTAATTATCAAATATCTCACTTTAAAGCAATGAACTCTAAGAAGATAAAACATAAAATATTTGCTGTCTGCTTCGTCATTGCTTTGAGACTTTCATTCATGTCATCTATTACCTTCTAACACCTTGGTGTCATTGAGGAACTAACTTTTAATATATGTTTTGAGCCTTGAAAATAACATCACTGTAACCTGTCTTTGGGCTGGGGGCTCAATTACAGTTAATTCTCTGTATGAAAATATCATTGCATTACAGTTTAATGCATCAAAACAGATCCTAGTGTAGAAAGAGGGGCAAGAGAGGCTTTTAGTTGTCATATATTAATCAAAAATAATCAGGAATTACCATATTTCAAATGTATATCATATTACCTATCACCGACTTTCAGATAGTGTAAAAATAGTTATATTAATTTGTTCAGGTATCTTATTTTCTAAGGGAGGTGAATTTCCAGGCAGAGAACAGGAGGAAGATTATATATACAGCACATTACATGGTTCTGTATTTTACTACATGGCTGATCACCGTCATGTATTTATAAATGTGATGTTATCTCTGCTGTGTATAAATGATATATTAATATGTAATTTCTCTGAAAGTATTTATTTAAAATGAAATTGATGTTTTCCATATTCTCTCTTATTTTGTTTTTCCATAGAGGAGGCGAGCAGACGGCAAATGTGGGTTAAATACTTCTTTACTTGATGTAGTGATGTCAAGGGTTCATTGCTCCTTCTGGTTGAGACTGCAGATACGGCTGGTTTACTCTTTTGGAGTAATACTTGGCTGTAAAATGAAAATTCAGAAGAAACAGGATCTGACTATGAGTCAGAGTGCAGACCAGATGATGTAGAGGGGTCATAAACAAACATTCTTCCAGCCTCAGGTCTTTATCATTGCTGAGAACCAATGTCATATTTCGTAATTGTAGGATGTGAGAGCCAGACGGTGATCTGATTTAATCAGGATTAAAATACTGATGTTACGTGCTGATATTATTCTAGTATCTGTTGTATTTTCTAGTAATATTTTTGAACTAAAGTCTCTTTCTCGTGAACTATTTTTGGAGCACCTTGTTTCAGTGTTTCAAATTGTGTCRGTTGTTCTCACCTTTCTTACCCTTTTGGACACAATTATTTGCTCATTTGTTTTGTTAGTGTCAAAATAATCTCGAAAATGTGTTCTTTTCTGCAACACATGACTTCATAGAGTCTGACAAATTGTTTGGCATAGGAAATGGATTGAGGCTCATCCACGCATGGGAACTTGTCCTATATATTGATGCCAAATTTCAAATGACTTTAACAGCGATAGACAGTACTAATCAAAATCATTATATACATGGGATATAATACATACTTCTGTTTCTCCTTCCAAATAACACGTTAAATTCACCGTTGGTGCCAAATATTTTGGAAGCAAATAATTTACCGTATGCAGTTTCTGAGTCACCTGATTTTACTTTTCAGCTATACATGATACTTTTTTCACTTGCAATTGCCTAATGTCTTTCTAGCTTGTTACATCAGCTTTATACCTTTTAACTGTGCTTTTGTTCGGTTGTTTATAGTATCAATTGCATATAATGAGGATTTATGATTACGTGTAGCAGCGTATGTAACTACAGCTGTGCCAGTGTCCTGGAAAAAGTGTTGCAATCAAAGCCAGTCCAAAATTTTAGTTGCTGAAAACAAGGTTGGAAAACAATGTAAATCTCAGCTAAAGAAAGAGAAACTTTTGTTGTCTGCTGTGAAGCCAAAGAACTTTGCTTCMCATTTTTATCAATAGCTCACACTGCAGAAACATGCTCCCTAGCAACAGAAGTTCATAAAAGAAAGATTTAAATGAAGTTTAAAACTAGAGAAATGAGCCTGACAGGCTTTAAAATGTAGAAATAGATTCTCTTTTATAGGTAGGCAAAAGAGAGACACAAAAGTTCAGAAATGTCTTTAGGCCTAGATGGAGAAAGAAAATATTCTAGTGCATGTGCTTTTTACCCTGAGCTGTCAGAAATTTCTCAGTATTTTTACTGTTCATCTGAACTTTTGTTGGCTTCTGAGAAATACATTCTTTTAAGGGAACGGGCGTGATAATACGTTTTAAATATCTGCTTTCAGTCTAAATCCCTGTAGTTCGAATTTGGAGTGGAGGTTTTAGAGGTCACACGGGTCACCGTCACTTTTTTTGTGTGAGGAGGGAAGTACTGTCATTTCCTGGCCTGACCTCTCTTTGTAAGCAGTGCCCTTTTAGCAACTCTAGTCCACAGATCATCTTTAAAACAACCACAGGCCTGCATTTCAGCTAGACTACTCCGTAGTCTAGATACAGCTGAAAATTAAGAAGTTTGGTAAAGCAACAAAGAGTGATGTCTTTTCCACTGTGTTTTATATAGGTTTGTAATTGGACGAGAAAAACCGGGACAAGTCAGTGAGGTTGCGCAGCTGATTAGCCAAACTCTGGAACAAGAGCGGCGCCAGAGAGAGCTCCTCGAGCAGCATTATGCCCAGTATGATGCAGATGACGATGAGGTACTTCCTAGCATTTGTCTCTTTGGTGATTTTTTTCACGTGATGTTTTGTATTTCTAGTTCCCTGCTTTCTACCTGTGACTCAGAGGATAGCTTTTGGCACTGTCCCCTAACTTTGCTGCTGCTTTTTAAAGATGCYGGTGATAAATCTTATTTCAAGAAGAAAATTATTGCAGAGCTTATCAGCATGTGTTTAAAATACTCCTTTTGTTCTGTAAGAGCAAATATCAAATTGATTGGCACAGCAACRTTTAAATGCAAGCAGAGTTTTCTATTGATAGTGTCTTTGGCTGATAGAGAGAAATAAAGGGAGAACAGGCAGATAACAGAACAGAATTAAGGCATCCATATATTATCCATATCACCAAAAGTTCCACAGGAACTTGAGAAAGAATTTCTTAACAGTGAGGATGACAGAGCACTGGAACAGGCTGCCCAGACTGGTGGTGGAGTCTCCTGCTCTGGAGATCTTCAAAACCCGCCTGGACATCACCCTGTGCCACATGCTCTAGGAGACCCTGCGTGTGCAGGGGAGTTGGACTAGATGACCTGACCTAGAGGACCTTCCAACCTTAGGCATTCTATGATTCTATCCTATTGCTTCRTTAAGGATGGTGCCACATCTGTGACCATAAGGTGTACTTTTTGGCCATCCTCTTAGGCAGTGCAAGGGGAAATGTTATGTGATGGAAGGAGGAAGAAGAAGGTTAAAAAAACCTCTACAAGATACAGGGTACCATAGATCCTTCTTSGGAAGAGAAGGAATTAGGCTTCAGAACAAGTGAGGAAATACAGTAGATCTCAAAAACAGCAATGTGCATAGTGAGTGAGGGGATCTTATTTCTTATTCTCAGAATAGACAGCTGGAATATAGCTAGTGAAGTACGCAATGGGCATGATCTCCTTCTTGATTAAGAGATTCACCATCAACATGATTGTGTTGGGAACCTGCAACGATCCGGAATTTGCTCAAACTGTTGTGACATGGCTGCTTTCCCAGTACATSCATGTAATTCGCACCATTCCCAGGCAATTGACTTTGTAGAAGCTGTGATCTGATGTGCATTAGACACAGTTCAAAGGCATTTTTGGTCATCACAAGCCACTTCTGCTTCATTTACTATCAAATATGAACATTACTGCTTCAAGCTCACCTTGCTCTGTTATGGCAAATGTGATTGGATTTGTTTATGTTGCTGCATGCCAGACTCCACTACCAACATGGCATTCTTTGGCTATGGTAAAGGAGGCATCTTTGGAACATGGAAGTCACAGTCGACATCATATGAGTGAATATTCACAAATGTACCAAAAAGATTATCTTTCCAAGTCCCCCTCATAACAAGGATGTTACAATTCTGACTGCATGGAGATCAATGATATTTGAATGGCCAGCGTGAGGAGTTTCATACTGAGATTATACGGATTTCTGCAGAGATGTGCTTGATTTCCAAGCTGCCCAACTGATAAGCTCACTTTCAGTCRGTTCTTGGTAGGTGGTAGGACATGTGGTAGGAGAGAGCTCCAGCTTCAACCTCACTTAAGTAAGGGGGAAGTAATCAAAATTTTGCCCTTCACTGAGGCTGTCAAATTCTGAACCCCAGAAACCTTTCCACATAGACAGCAGTAACATACCAGGTCTCCTGAGCAAAAAGGCATTGATGAGGCTTGGAGTCCCAGAGGTGCTGCACGTGACAGTGTTTGGACAAGCTGTTAGCTGATCAACTCGCAGGAAGCGAGAACGTTCCAGGCGTGTTCGAGTCAGGCGTTTGACCTTGTTGTGCATTCCTCTAACCTGCAACTCAAGGTAGTCCTCGTAGTAGCCTGGGCAGCATTTTCTACCTGTTTTAGAAGAATCAGCATTCTCTAAAGCAGCATTTATGGATTTCTGCCAACCACCTTTATGGTACTTTAGTCAGATGCTGAGTTGGAGAGCAACCTGTTAGACTCCTGTAACTCCTCATTCCGCTGCCTTGTGGGAATGTTACATGCCAGTTATTGGTAGGCGGAGGAAGATTCACACACACGTCTTCCAGCTGGCAGTGTCAGCAGGGTAACAGCTGGCATTGCCCTATGAGCCAGTGCTGTCTGCAGGAAAGCTAGGAGAATATCTTTTGTTGTAGGCACTGCATCTAGATAGACTGTGGCAGAATTTATTCCTCACCAGTTTCTTTCTTTTTCTAAAATCCTCCATCCCTTCTGGATTTATTGTATCCTGACAGAAAGAAGACTGGAAAACTATTTGAAGTAGGCACTATCTTTGTGTATCCTACCTAGAGTGCCAAGTGTGACCTGAATCTGTATCTTTAACTGAAGTCTTTTTACTTTGCTGCATTAACACAGAGTTCTAGGTAGATTTAATCAAATTATGATATCTCTTGATATCTTAATTTGAACATGATGTTATCTTTTTCATGTTTAACAGTGAATGGCAAAATTCACATRAAAGAGATGTCATGTTCCCCTGAAGTCTGCATGCTGTGATGCAAGCTGAGAAATTGATAGCATATTGCAGCATTCTATTCACTCTGTGGCCATGGACAAGTAGTTTTATGCAAGTAATACTTTTTTTTCTGTATTTTAATATCACTAATAGACATTCAAATAATTTTTCATTTTTAATTGCCATTTATCAGGATATTCTGAGAGCAAARCAGCATTAGAACATTTCCATGTTGTTGGATGTCCAAAATCCAAAGAATGCATGTGGTTGAGGAAATCTTTCAGAGAACACAATTTTTCCAACATCGTTATTACAAAATATTTTTGTGAAAGTGATGATACTATGCCGTTATATTTTTCTTTGCTCTCAAAAGAATTAAGTGAATATTAGAAAAAAGATCAGATGGGGAGGTGCTATTGAGTTCTTCAAGGGGCATTCCCTGCCTGTGAGAAGAGTTGCAGCAGATAATAGACTTAGCCAGGTTTCTAGGTCCCCCACACTTGTGGKGATTTGGAGAAGCTGACTTGGCTGGAGCTGCTCCTGTTTTGTGCTCGTGTTAAGCACGTTTCAAGAGCTTTCAGTGCCTCTAGACAGCATGAGCGGCGTGTTTTCCCTTTTGAGGGAGGACACTACAATTCACAGTTATAACTTTGTGCTGTTACCTRTGTGGGTGTGCAAGTACTAGGCAGCTGGTGTCAGGTGGAAGCCATCCCTATGCAGGGGTAAGCTTTAGGCTGGGTATTGCTTTTGCTCACCTATTTTAGGTGGGTGAGTGGTGCTAATCAGTTGACGGACTTTAAAGACTGAGATTTTGCTTCAAGAGTACTTAAGATTATGCTGGCTACTATATAATTTTTAGTATGTTTTATRTAAGTTATTAGCATTGGGTTTGAACAATTTTTTAGCAGTTTTATATGATACAAAAGGCAGGAGGTATTACTTTTTTWAATTAAAACTGATGTGTAGTATATAAACATATGTAACATATAAACAAATATTTCTTTAGAATGCACATTATTTCTTATGAAGTTGTTATTTTTTCAGCATGCAATTACACGAGTCCAAAATTTTTCTTTTGAAGACAAAAACCTCCTATTTACTTTGTTCTGTGATGTGTTTGTGCCATCCCGTASTCTTATTTGCTCCAGCAAAGTGTTTCACTTTGAGGACTACTCTTTGTATTAATTGAGACAAAAATGACCATGTCCATCCACATTCAAAATTTCAAATCCTACATATTGAAATTTCCCGTTGTGTTCATTTTAATCTGGCTGATGTCTCTCTTCAAACACGGTGTCTCTTGAGGACAGTAGAACATTGTCTGTTCCTGGACTTTGCCTCAATATAACTCCGTATCTGAAACCAGTTTACTCAGAAGGCAAAGCCTTTTACATATACTCATTTTTATCTTTTGTTTGAATTATTTCTTTTTAGCTTAACTCTGGGAAGGAATCTGTTCTAACTGAAATAATCTGTTTTATTGATTTTCCTTGCTTTTCTTTTAAAGAAAGCAAAAAAAACCAACCAAAAACAGCTCCTAACTTTTTGTTTGTTTGATTGAAGATTGCTAAAGTTCTTAGTCTTGGTACCTGCAAAGTATGTAAAGAATAGTTACTGTATGTTTGATTGTAGAATGTCTAAACACTTATTTTAAGATACAGYGACAGGCCTCCTAGGAATTTTTCATGTTCGCCTGTATTTAGTGTATGAATAAGTCATACGTTGTGGTTGTTTATCATCTTCTGATAGTTCTTTTAACTTCAGAAGTTTTTACCAAATCATTTTGTTTTCCAGGTGTTTTGTCTTTCATTTTAGCAGTTTGGAAAATATAAAATTAAATTTTCAGTGTGCTCTTTATTCCAGAAGTGGTGCTGCTTATAACTGCAGATACATCAGTATGTTATTGGATGCGTTCGTGTGTCTTTTCTGTTTGGGTATACTCCTTTATATCTACAATTAATGTGCTTCCATGTCTTATTGTTTAATTGGAAGAGATTTACATAAGCCTAAATGACAGCAGAGGAGCTTGCTTCAGGTCCAAACTGTTGTTTGGACACCGGAATTCTTGATTTGAAGAGTTCTTTAAAAAAAAAAAAAAAAATTGACCATTGCCAGGAATGTATTTCTGAAAATAATACCAGGCAGTTTTACCCCAGGAACTGAAAGCACATGTGAAAAATGAATAATTCTCTCAAAACTTGAGGTGTCATAAGTATTACTTTGTTCATGAGAAGGGCTGTATCCTCCCTGCCCTCCCTTTCTCATGCATTTATTTATTCCTACGCTGGATGTCCTTGAGGGAAGTTTTGCTGTGTACACTATGTTCAAATAGTCATTTGCACGGAATATGCTTGAACTGGGGTTCAGCTGAGATGTACTCAGAATACAGAAGCATTCAGCTGCCTTCGATATGTGGTGAGCATAGGTGCATGTGCAAAACATTGTTTAGGCATCTTGAGGTGGGATATTATAAGCATTTGATTTTCAAGATTGTTGTATTGCATTTTTAGCATTGAGAAATATGGTTGTAGCTTATGCTTTTTAGACTTCTGTTTTATTAGCAAACAGTCTGTCCATATTTCAYGTCTAGTCAACCTAAGAAACACCCACATTTTATGTGTAAAACCAGCTAGGAGCACCTGTTGAAAATTCAGTAAAGCTGCATTTCAGTGATTTCATTTCTTTTTGCCAATGTTGTCTTTTTGTGCACAAGTGGCTTTTCTGTTGTTATTTTGTTTATGAAGAATGAACCCACTGATTTTCAAATTCAGCGCATATTTTGCACCTGAGAGTTACTACCTCCCCTTGGCTTACAAAAGTCTAATCAGGATCCTGCCAGTTCTGTTCTGCTTTTATTTCTGCTTGGAAAGGATTCCTTATTAAGACTGAAATACACYGTGAGAGATTTTCCTATGGGAAGGAAAGTCGTGTTTGCAAAAGGATGAAAAGGGCTAACTACAGCCAGTAAAGCTGCCCTCTAGAAATTTTCAGTGCTTAAGATGCCATTTTCTCCTCTGTCTTAATGTTCTGAAATACTACTGTGGAGTGGTGGGTCACATGTTCAGAAGTCATAACTGCTTGCACTAGAGCTAAACAACAGCACAATTTGTTTTTGCATGCAATATGTTGTATTTACACTCCAAATTAACTACTCTGAAAGTCCACGAATGTTATATATATAACAACCTCTATATAATAAGAAGATAACTCTAATTTCTTAAATGCTGTGAAATTAAGACAGGGGAATATGCCACAGATGAAGAAGATGAAGACATGGGATCTGTCCTTCCAGGAGGTGACGTGGCTATTGAAGTGTTCGATCTTCCTGAAAATGATGACATGTTCTCCCCCAGCGATCTGGACACCGGCAAGCTCGCGCACAAGTTCAAAGAGGTGAGTTCCCCATCTCCAAGTACCTCTGACAGACCTCGCTGGAATTAGATTTCCAGCTATCTCGTTGCTCAGTGGTTGTTACCTTCATTAAACATGAGATTTGATTTCTAGCTACTTGTGCAGTCAGTGCTAGTAAATTTCTGCTGTGTTTTAGRTTGTGCTTTTGATTTCCTTTATTCCTGAACTTTCATGATCTCTGATACAAATAAACGCAGGGTGAACAAATGGATTCCTACCAGCCCAGAGGAACGGACTGAGTATTAAAAAAAAAAAAATCTACTTTTTAAATAGGATGGAGGATGTAAAGAAATTGGAGCCTCATAGATAAGAAGCAGAGCCCTTAAGTGCCTAGAAGGCAGTTTAAGAAAAAAAATAAAAGAGAYTCCCTCTTATCTCCCTTCTTCCCGTATCTTTTCCCCTTCCATCCCTTTCATTCAAGCCAGACGTTTTATTTTCTACAAATACATCTTAATGGCAGTAAGAGTCATGGAGATAGAAAAAACAGAAGTAATTGTTCCTGAGCAAGCAAGTCTTCCCCTTCTCTCCTGATACCCTTTTCAGCCTTTCAGTGCCTATTGTCATTCATSCCTGTTTTGTGAAAAGTTTTTAGTTCATTTAAATTTTCCTCACGCCATATTTCACATTCYAGGCTATATTAAATGGAACAAAACAGACAGCTTCATTTTTTAATGCTTTGTATCACAYGTATTGATTATGTGGCCCGTTCAAAGCGGTTGGAAGTTACTGCCCTTCTGACTGGTAGCATTTAGCTTTGCTCTTGCCAGTGTGACAAGGCCATGCAAAGCACAAGTGCAGAGCTGGGTAAGACACTGCCCTCTGACTGAATTACCTGTAAAACCATGCTTGAAAACACTTTCCACCAGCTTAGGCTATTGCCAGGCTTGAGTACGTCCAGGCTGATTTGAAGCAAGCTACAGACCTGATTTAAAGGTCTGAAATCAAGATGGGGAAGTAGAGAGGAGATTGAGCTAAGGGACCTGGGGGCCTTTTGGTTTAGTTGCAGCTAAGGCAGCCTGAGAAGCAAATATGAAACGTTCCTGCCAGGGAGCAGGCTCCTTCCCTCACGCACCCGGTTCCCCCTGTTTCGTGCGTGCCACCCTGGGTTCCCTGGGTTTATATAGAGCACGCAGCTGCACTTTGCTGGCTGTTGCAGAGCGAGTGCGTGTATTTTCCTTGGTATTTGCCCTGAATTCTTTCAACACTAGAGGACTTGTTCACGGTCACGCTGCACAAGCCCACACAGAGTTTTCTGGAATTGTATTTAAAGAATAACTGTTCTTTCTTCTTCTTACTCAGGAGATTAATGAAAGTATTAAAGTGGGTTGGACATAAGCTTTTCACATAGTACTTTGACCTAATTAGCTGAATTCAGTCTTTGCAATGGAAAATGTGCCCAAATACTTTGAGAGCACTCTTATTTGAAATGCTTTGCTTTTAGAATGGAAATCAGAATAGATCTGGGCAATCTTGAGTGAATCACATTACCTCTGCCTACCTTATTTTCCCGGCTGCAAAGTAGGAAAGATGGGACTGATTTTCCTTAAGTGCTTTGAAAGAAAGACCTGGACGCCTCTGATGACTGAGGACCTATAGGAAGAGGGGGTATCTTATGAGACAGCTATTATATTTCACATATTTCAATAAAATCTATGAGAGATGCATTATTATAAGCAAGACTATATAATGATTATATATATAAAAAATACTGTCAGTGTTATTAGATTCTTTTGGGTACTTTCTTTCCCATTTTACTCTAGATGTTTAGCCATTGCCAGCTTTTCATCCCTTTCTGCCTCTTGCAGTCTTAGATGAATCCAATCTGTTTTCTCTCTGTATCTCATTTAAAAATAGAGGTTTTGTTATCTTGAAGAAAAATTGATCAGCCCTTCAGGACATCTTGGAAAAGGCAGTATGCTAAATATCATTCAAAATATCTTTTGTTAAAATGAATCCACCATTATGCTGACTTTAAAAACTTCCAAAAAGAAACAAAATATTTATATATAATATTTGCCAAGAATTTGTCTGGCATTACATAAGACATGGAATGAGGTATTCAGGTTTCCCTATCAGAAAACCTGCTTAAAAATTTGAACTATGGAGTACAGATTTTCTTGTCAAATCATTCCACTTAACCCTTGCTCAGTGTTAACCCAGAAATGTGTATTTCCCATTTATACTACAAGCATGGTTAGTTTTGGCTTTAAAAAAAAGGTAGGGGGAGAAAGTTGATTTCCAGCTACACGTTCATCTTGTGGCAGGAAGGTGTCTTTTTTTGTCTGCCTTCGTGGGATCTGCTCTACCATGTGCTGATTCAATGATCTGACTGCATGCTCACTATTCATAWTTTTTTTTTTAATTTAATAGCAAAGAGTATAAAAATAACTGTTAAGACCATCTGTACCTGAGCAGATTGCCATTTATGCAACAATTTGGAGCTTGTTATGTCAGAATAAACTATTTAAATGTTGCTTACTGGTTTGTGGGATTTTTAGAAGAGATGGAAAGCAGGCAACCCCTGAAGCCTTCAGTTGTGGCTTTTTGGTACATTATGAACTCTGCAAAGRGCGAAGTAACTCATTCATCCTCCCCCTGATTTTACCTCACATCAAGACAACAAACAAAGCAGATGAGCTAAGCAGAAATCGGAGCACCTTAGAATTTCTTAGGTGGCTCTTTCCAAATTTTTCCTTATCATCTCTCATTATTAGAAGAAATTGAATTACTAGAGATAAACAGACTCCCTGAAAACTGCAGATCAAGGGTTAACTTGATAAGGAAGTTGTTGTACTTGGTAGTAGGCCAATGTGCTTCCATGTTCCATGGGTTCTGCARGCATTACAGCCAGCGGCTGGTTTCATTTAAAATCAAATCTTCTACCTGCTCTCCGTGGGCATAGGATCATTTGTAGTGCTTTGCAGTACAAAGTCAAAAGGTGACTTTAAGCACCTGTGAGAACTGTGTGGACTGGAAGTACTCGCAGTTAGTTCCTGAGTCTCATCTGGAGACAGTAACCGACAAAGGAGCAKTGGAAAGGAGAATATTCCTTAGATGGAACTGCTTGTCTCAAGCATAAATTGAGTAATTTTCAACCAAAAGAGACTAAAATTATTCACTAGGTCAGCTAACTGCAAACCAAAGTGTATCTAACAGGGTGCATTTTTTATGCTGTTATAAGAAATGTGTCCGATAGGGCCCGTGAAATGGAAAGTGGAATTGAGAAGTAGCTTGGCCAGAGTTACTTGCACTGATCAGCACTGTGATAGCTCCTATTATTAAACTGTTCTTCCAAATAAAGAATTTCTGTTTTGAAATGTTTGTACTTTTTTATCTAAAAGCCTGGTCTTAAAAAAAGTAACCGCTGCTTTCCTGGGGTATTGCTTTCTGATTCACTGCAATTCCCCTATGTACTCCATTAACTCAACATAAGCTATTCTCAAAGGCTCCAGTTATCCTTGTAGGAGAAATAACCATCATGTAAAACATGTTTTCCATAACTATTCCTGGTATTCATAAATAATAGACTAAGGCTTTGTCTTCACTGCAGCGTTATCTCAAACTATCAGGTTTTACCTTTGCTCTCACTCCTTATCCAACACACTTGAGCCGCTGATTCAGATTAAACAGTGCATTAGAAGCAAGATTTTGTTCTGTCCATAAACTTGTCCCTGCTAACTGCTTTAAATAGTCAAACAAAAGGGATTTAGCTGTAAACCTGTACTGGGTCATGTCTACATGAGCATTTTTAAGCTGAATTTTGATTTGTACTTCAGACAAGTTGTAATCCTTTAGCATGAAACAAAGGTTAGAGATGTTGCAGGAGGCTGTTCTCYTCAATAGCTAAAGGGCACTCACTGCATGGGGTCAGATGAAACTAAGCCCAGCAGACAGTCCCTCCTCCCCAAAATGTGTCCCTGTGGATGCTGGGTCCTCAGTACCTACTGTGTCCCAGTACAGACCCGCTCTTGTTGTGGCACAGTGCTTGGCACTGTAAATGCAACCTTTAGCACAGTGCATCAGCTGTAAATCTRCGTGCAGTCATTCTGTGTGCTTGAATGATGCTTCCTGTTTTTTACAGTTTCCCAGTGTAACTGCTTTCTCTTSAGATTAGCTATCTTGAATGGAATAATTCAAACTAATGGCTAATAACAATAGAATCAATTTTAACGCTCATCTTGCAGGCARTAAACAGGTGGAATCTTCCCTTCAAGGTTTTCCTGACTTCTCAGTTTATTAAATCACTTATTTCTCTGTTTGCTCTTTTGTTAAATGTCTACTTGAATCAATGGAGTGGAGCTTCCTAATAGCATTGGGGTATATTTCATATTCACATCAGAGGAGAACAAAGCCCAGCAGGAGAGCATCTTTTATTTTACCTTTTTTTTTTTTTTTTTTTTAAACATAAGGCATTTGGTTTTACTGAACAGATTGGATGTTCTGAGTTGGAATGATGAGTGGTTGGGCGGCATCCTATCTTTAATTAGGTTGCACACAGACTGAGTCATTTTGCAAGCTAGACATTTTAATTTACAATCCACTGCACTGCAGCACTCTTCGGGGCCTTCTGCTGTGTAATAAGGTATTCAACTTGCAGCACAGGCTTTAAAAATACTGGAGTACTCCCTGTGACTTCACTTGTTTATTTTATATTTTCAATTTTAGTTGCAAATCAAACATGCAGTTACAGAAGCTGAAATTCAGAAGCTGAAGACAAAGGTAAGGATCAATACGCAGTTAATACACACGGGGGTTTTTTCTTCTCTCCCTCGTATGAAATGAGATCTGAAGACGTGTATCTTTATGTGGGTGGAGAAGTAAGCGTCCGTATTAAAGATTAGAAAAACACAGTGGCTGCGCTAAATCACGTCTCAGTATATATCCTCTATTCAAAGTTTCAATAAAATCTTAATTGCTGCTACTAAAAGAAGCTGCCAGCTTGCATGCCTTCATTTGAACATCCATTTTAAAGGATAATACAACAGCTAAATGGCAGACTTCTAGTTTTACAATTCTAATGCATTTTCTCAGTTTTAAAAATTATATTTTAATTGAATATTTGCATCTATATGAGTAATTTTCTATCTGATAATGATGTTAAGGCATCCTGTTCATTATAAGTGTGGGGTGGTGCCTTTTTTTTTTTTTTTCTTTATAAGAATTAATATATTAAAAAGTGTTTAATAGAAATTACTTTTTCTTCACAGGAAAAGAAAATCTGTGGCAATGGTGTAATGTTATTTTTAAAAGATGCTCTAAAAAGGAAAATGCTTCCCAATTTAACGAAAAACATTTTCTCAAAATTGGTTGCCAGATATTAGGTTCAATTGGCTATGACAATAAAAAGAAACTACTTTTTTATAGTAGGATAACCTTTTGGGGAAGTTCAACTGATAATTCAGTTGTTGAGTAATGTTAGGTTTTATAACAACATCTTTGAGTTTGAGCAATTTACAGAAGGAAAAAAAAAGGGAAGCCAGTGAAATTTTTCCTTCAGAAATGAATTTGGCTGATTATTTCTTTCTAGCAACCATTTGCACTCACCGTATATTTTACTTAGTGTTTATCAAAACTGCATTTATTGCTGCTAAAAACAACTCCACAATGCAACTCTTTTCTGTAGTGACCATTCCTGTTGCAGCGTTTCAGCTGAGAAAGTCGGGAATCTTTTCCTCCGTCCGGTTTCTGGTTGCGGTCCGTCCATCAGAGCTGCGTGGTTAATCCACGAGCGTTGTGCCGGTCCCCATTGGCTTCGTGGCAGTGACATGTGGGTGTAAACCCTCAGCTGGGCAAATCCTTTGGCAAGATTAGGGCCACTGAACCTCTTTGTGTTGCGGCCCTTTACTGGGCTTTTGAATAGAGCCAAAGAAAATGTGGCTAGTGCAGGTAAATTACCACTAAAACCGCAAACAAGTTATTCTTTTTGCACATGTATCATTTATGATAGCAGCAAAACCGGCCCAGAGCAAGTTAAATAGTGTTGCTAAGTAAACACGGATGTGGGAGGCCTGGTTTCCTTTCATAAATTCTGGGAACTGAAATGCGCAGTGTATCCAGCCAAACATTCAAACCTGCAGCTGGCCTCGCTTGGRCAGCGTGAGGGACCCTACCAAGCAGTGGAACTGCGCGGGTTATCAAGTCGAGTGCTGGTGATGGGTTTGGTAGAACAAGTTACCTGAAAGGGCAGAGACCTACAACAGCCAAGGCATATTTTTCTTGCTTATTTGATAAGCAAGTCTAAATAAAACAACAGGAATACATTTAAAATAGGTCCTCTTTTTACTCCTAATAGTTCTAGAATAGTTGTAGTATTGGATTTAAACTGTCTGTGCTTGATTAAATGAAAATAAATAAAGGGTTCTGATTTAGAACTTAACATTAAGTTTTACATTGTTCTCTCAAACTATTCTGTTTCACTTTCTAGATTAAGAAAGATTATGACATGAAAATAGGCACTGTAAGAGTTCAAAAAAATCTAATATGGGGAAGCAGGATTAAATTGGATGCAGTTGGCTTTTTCCCTTTTGTTTTCTAAACTGTTGATCTTCAATCATATATAGAAACTGGAACAGATTTCTGCCTGCTCTCCCCCACCTCCCCCAAAAAATCTAATTTTACGAGAGTGTATGAATGTTATGTATCGCCTAGGCCAGATACATGGAGCAGATACATCACTCCTAGTGATGTGAGATTAGCCCAGCTGTTTGCTTAAGCAGCCCACTGCAGAAATTCTGGAAGCGTGTTAGTGTATCCCTGAGAAGCTTAGGAGCTGCACTGYGACACAGAGCAAACACAGAGCCTCATTTTGAGGCAGCATAACATGAAAGTCAGCCTGTTCTCTTGTCTTGGAATCCTCTCGCTAGCACATTATTTTTGTATTTATTAATTCGTTGATTTTTCTGTTYGTGTTGGTTGACTTGACTCTAGACTATAAAGCTGTACCTTTCACCCTTAACTGACAGGCATCTCTACTGTTTTGTGCAGCTGCAGGCTGCTGAGAATGAGAAAGTGAGGTGGGAAGTGGAGAAGACCCAACTCCAGCAGAACATCGAGGAGAATAAGGAAAGGATGATGAAATTGGAGAGTTACTGGATTGAGGCGCAAACCTTGTGTCACACTGTGAATGAGCACCTCAAGGAGACGCAAAGCCAGTATCAGGCTCTGGAGAAGAAATACAACAAGGCAAAGAAATTAATCAAGGATTTTCAGCAAAAGTAAGCAGCTACATCGGGCTTAGCAAATGGATTAGTGGCCAGATAGGAAACATATGTGTAATATATTTTGAAATATGAAACCTATTGTTAAAGGCCTGTAAGGTAAACAATATTTTTCACTTTTATCATGAGAACCGCTGGGTTCTTTATTACAGAAAGATGTTAGCATCGCTCAAGAGATAGTTAAAAAACTTTGTTGAAAAATAATACTGTAACTAAATGAAGAATTAATCTATAGAATTCCATGTCAGAATATTTCATGCTTGCTAGCATCAATCTGTAGTGATGTTTTATTAGCTGGGTTCACTCCTGCTGCGTACTAATGTAATGCAAAAAAGCAAATTGTGTTGATACACTTTTGCATTTTATTTTTCCTTTTCTCATAGATGCCAAGAATGTATGAGCTGAGTTGAGCTATTTGATGATTACCTGGTCCCCTCTTTTTCCTGTGGTCACATCTCTCTGATGTCTAGCAAGAATAATAACATCCTATATTTCTATAACAGCATCCATTACCCACAGTTTATTTTGTAGTTTTGGGGTGGATTTTTAATGCTACATAAATACAGTCATTTAAGGAAGAAAACTCATTTCTCCAAATCATACAGCTGTCAAGTGTCAGCTGGGAAAGCAGAAGTGAATATCCTGTTCCATTAAAAAGGAAGTAAAAGTTTTAGATTTTTGCATTTTAGTCAACAAGTCGTTAGCTGTCCTGGAATTTCATGACTGTTGCAGAAGTAGCTGACATCTCATGTGCTCTCTATCACAAACCTTTTAGGGTTTCAAAGTAACAGGCAATCCCTAGCTTGAATGAGCCTGCATAGTTTTTCTGTTGCTATTCTATATAAAAATATTTGTAAAAGATCTAGTCAATCACTTTTAACTATTCAGTCTTCTAAAATCACCCAACAGATTTCTTTATAGCCTACTAGGAAATGACTTACAGTGTACATTGTACAGTGTACAATTCCCTTACAGTGAATGGAACAGTCAAACTCCTGTAAAGCAGAGGTTCCAGCCCATCTCCCCGAGCAAACTCAGCATAAACTGAGCAAATATTGTTTCCATTGGAAATACAGATTATGAAAAACTAAGTTCAGTTTACCAGTGCTGATTCTCAGTTAGAACAACTGAGATTGTTACCTTTCTCAGCTAAGTTCCCATTATTGCTTTTTTTAATACCACATTCACTTAGACTGATAAGTAACTGTTCAGGGTTTTGTCCTATTTGCAATTTATTACTCATTTTCAGGTTAATAGTAAAATAAGTTAACTACATAATTTTCTGATGCATATTTTAAGATACAATGTGTCAGAACAGTGTATTTTCCATTTGAACCTGACTCTTTTGATGACAGCAAATATGTCTTTTTCCCTAAGAGAACTTGACTTCATTAAGCGCCAGGAAGCTGAGCGAAAGAAAATAGAGGATTTGGAGAAAGAACATCTGGCAGAGGTTCAAGGCTTGCAAACTCGTGTGAGTAGTATTTACTGAAATGCTTGAAGAGTGAGATAAGTCTGTCTGATTATCTGGAAAAAAAAACAGATTTTATAGATGTTCTTGTGTAAGTGGCGAGTAATAATGGATTATGTTTCTTTCAGATACGAGACTTGGAAGCAGAAGTCTTCAGGCTGTTGAAGCAAAATGGGAGCCAGGTTAACAACAACAACAACATTTTTGAAAGGCAGACGTCTTTTGGAGAGGTTTCTAGAGGAGATCCAGTGGAAAATGTAGATACTAAGCAGGTGTCCTGTCTGGATGGCATAAGTCAAGGTTTGTTTGAAGCAACCCATAACTCCTATTAATGTGTGTGTTAATGGTATGGTTAGAATTTAGGATTTAAAGAAAACAAAGGATTACACAGGGATCCTGTGTGTGTTTGTTTGTTTTATCCAAAGTTCACTATCTCGTGGTAGCGCTACCAGTAGTATACCAACTAGTGACAATGTTGAGTCTCAGAACAGCTGTGCAGTGTATATCCTTTATAAGGTGAAAGTGACTAATGTCTGCTAATAAAACAAAGATCAGTATGGATTTCTTAAAGCTTAAATGAATTTCAGTGGGTTGCTATCAACGTCTAGGTCCAATTCGATGGTTCTGTTATGTTAATGAAGTGGGAGAAAACTGTTCTTTCTCCTGTGTTCCTGCATCTGTCCTTAATTATCCAAACACGGAAGAAACAAAAACAGAATTATCTGAATGAGAAAAGCAATATTAAGTATCCCATTCCGCATGGATCCCTTAGATATATTAAGAGAAGTTATTTGTATATGTCTGCACTGGATCTATCAAAGTACCTATGTAGAAGACTCTGTGTGTGTGTGCTAGTGCATGGGTGTATTTGTACATCAGTCTCACTGTTTTTCTGCATATTATTAGTAGTAAACAACAAGAGAGAACTACATGCATAAACTGCATCTGAATTATAAAGTTAGATGGACATATTTGAACAGAGTTAACCATGATGGTGAGGTACAATTGACTATCAGACCTTTGAGATATTATTTTTATGCTCAATTATTGTTTTCCTGGTTTTGTTTTATATATTTGAAGAACATAATGGAAAGTAAATACTTTTTATTCAAGCCATATGCTTGAAATGTGCTTTTGCTGTTTTTCGTGTTGCTTCTTTCTCTAGTGAACATTTTTTTTTTAATGATTTACAGTGAGTGTGTGTTGAATACAGATATTCATTGATGGTGATTGCATCATTGCTATGAAAATCATAATTGATAAGATAAAACTGATGGTTCTGGTTTTTTTCCCCTTACTAACTTATCAGCTAAATTGCTGTGTTCTGTGGTTTAGTTCATGTTTATGAAGTCGTATTTCTTGTTGTAGATATGTACTTTTCTTACAATTTCATAGATAAAACTTCTAAAATTAAGCAAGATTAAAAAGATTAAGTTTCTTAATAGGGTTTATCTGTATGTTTACAAAAGGAAGGAAATTCATATGCAAAAAGGGGTGGAATTGGAAAGAAGAATAGTAAGATAATGGAGTGGTAAACTACACGAGTAAGGTCCTGTGTCATAGGATAAGTAGGTGCAACTACAGTTTCTGAGATTTGGATAGATTCTATTAGCAGGATAAGGGTAACCTTTATTTGGTTTGCACAGAAAGGGTAATTTCCACTATCCAGGTGGTGCCAGTGAAAATATAGTAACAACTTTCATATCTTTAGTTATGGTTTTAAACTGTGTGATCACAGGTGGTTCCTCACAGTTGAAGTCTGTGCAGAATCAAAGCTGATTTTAGGCCCACAGCCTTGGAAAAAATTGTTTGTGGCAGGAACAATGCTTATTGTGTATGTAGTGACATTCTGTGAAGTCAGGTATTGAGCTTATGACAAAGAAGTACCAGGCTGTTCCTATACAGATTTTCATTTTAAATAAACTATAATATTATTTATTTCTCTGATGTAAAATTATGCATTACATTACCAGATAAATTGATTTCTAGCAGGCAGAGATGCTCTATTAACATTGATGTTTTAACAGTTATTTCATATGTCAATGCAAACTGAATATTGCTCTACAAACAAATCAATATGAATTACAATTTTTAACATAATATGTACATAGAAAAGAGCTTGTTCCACTGAAGCTGTAGCTGATGCACAGACCGCATGGAGTTAGTTTTCGCAGATCTCCACAGAGCTTTCCTTCTAGCAAATGTTTTATTAAAAGCTCTGAAGTTTTGAAAAGTGCTCTTCGCAACAAAGAAGTTTGCATTTCTATGCTGCAGACTCAATAAGTGTTACTGAAGTATTTAAAATTTAGCAACACTTTGTAGAATTGATTACAGTAGTTTGCATCAGGAAAGCAAGGTGTGTTCTGGTTGTCTGCCTGACAAAAATGGTGTTTGCAACTACTGGTTTAGCAATGTTATCGTATATCTGAGAGCTAAAATCCATTCTAGGACACCCCAACCATATATGCCTTTTGGGATTCACTGAAACATTGTCTTTAAATAAGACTGCATCATTTAATTCAGGTTTTACTTTTTTTTAATTATAATTTAACAGGAATTTCAAACTATAAAGAATTCAAGAACTTTCCTTGTAAAATATTAAACTCGGTGTGAAAGTAGTTTCAAATTATGTTTTTTTTCAATTGATATTGAAAGAATTTCCTTTCTTCATTGGTAAAACATTCCATTGGAAAAACACTGCCCAGTGTCCAGGGCTTCTAAAGAGTAATGTATTATCTGCAAATTGAATGCTTGAACTTAAGCACATAAACACAGATATTTGATAGAGAAAACGAATAGCTTTTCTACATAACCATCAATAATATTTTGAAAGCAGAAAAAATGTGGTTAAAGCTAGGATCCAGTTTAAATTTGACTTCTTAATGAGAGAAAAAGAAAAGCCCCTTTTGAAAATATTCTCTGAACACATAGTGTGCTTTACCTGTATTCTTTCATCAGGCTTGGTGGAAGAGCTAACTTCTCCTCCGACTTGGTGAAAGAGCGAGCTTATTTCTCTATCGCCATTCCTGTGTAATCCTTCTAAGAAAAGGACTGAACGTTGTCTAGTAACACAGGTAGTTACTGATCAGCCTGTGCATGTTCCCGGGAGGCCCTGTGAAGGGCAGAGCATCCTCCCCATGTCTTTGGATGGTGAGCAGATCTCCACAGGGTGCAGTGTGTGGTGCAAGGCTTCAGTGCTCCCCTTTGAATTTTTTATTCTAAGAGTGCAACACGCTTTTCATTGAGCCTCAATATTAGGGGATCTAATATCTGTGGGATCCCATCTGTGGGATGGGACTGCTTGTAGGATCCATGTCCTATAATTTCTACTCCATAGTTTGCAGGTATGTTTCTTCACAAAGAAATAGATATGCAAAAATAGATATTTTATGTGTACTGCTAATTACAATGATACTAAATATAGGTTTTACCTCATTGTGAGTTGAGGTGTTTATTATAGTCTTGTATGGTAGTAGTAATATATGTGGCTTGCCATACCAGCACAGCAATCCGTGCCGCTGTAGGTGGCCTGGCTGTGTTTGACATTGTGTTTCACCACATGGCTCCTCGGTCCTGTTGCAACACAACCTGGTATTGACAGGCTGCCAGTGACAGCAGTGGAAGTTACAGAGAGAAAATCAAAACCATTAAGGCCCATCAAATTCTGCCTTTGTTTTGCCTTAGGATACTAGAAGCCCGTGACTTGTGTGTTTCTTACAAGTTTTGGGGTTATTCTTAGATGCCAGAAAAATAGAACAGGCACCCTGTAGCTTCCTGCTTTGCTGGTCATGAGCCTGTAGCTTAGTATGAGCCTATCATGAGCCAGCCATGCTTAGTAAAGAACTAGGCATCCTTACAGAAGAACTGGGACTATTCAATGACTTGAACACCACACAGTTTAGAGCTGGAGTTGACTTAGGTTCTGTTTGCTTGCTTCTGTGCGGGTGCCCCATAAAGCAGTTTTGATGCTCATGCCCTCTGAGTGTCTTGGGATACCCAGACATGCATCAGTTCACAGAAGGAGGTTTTGAAATCCATTAGTGTCTAATGGAAAAACAGTGGGAGGATAGGCAAGCTGTTTCATGCTCTGCAGAGGTACTAAAATAATTCAGAAACCCTCCAGAGTGAAGTGTTTCCAGGCCTGCTGAAAGAAAGTCTAATTAAATTGTCTCTGTGACAAAATTTAACCTGTTAGTAGTTTTATGTGAGCTATTTATGAGGCTCCTCAGTGGGCTGGGAGATGCCTAGAGAGATGCTGCTGTGTTAGCATCAGAGAACAGCAAAGGTTGGCTCACAGGCACGGGGAGGAAGCAGGGACCCAAGGGTGGCACCATGGACCAGGGGCAGCAGCCTCACGAGCAAGGATCTGGTCTCCCCAAAGCACAGCAAGCAGGGCAAGTCCAGCAATGGAAAACAGGGTTGGTGGAGTGTCCAAACCAGTAGCCAAGCTCATAGTGACAAGGCAGCTCTGGGGCCGAGCTGGGAAACCAGCGTGCAGGTCAGGTTGAGGATGAGGTTTGCAATGGGTACCAGTATCAGCCACAGCCAGGCAGCTCCCTTGTAGCAAGGCAGCTCCAAGGGTGAGCAGGGAGATTGGACCAGGAGTGAGAGCCCAGTTTAGATGCTGGTCTGAAGAGAAAAGTGGGGGGAGGCCCCTCCTGATGCTTTTTTGGGCTTTTTGACAGCATGCTGACCCAAGAGGAGGGACCTGCTCTGTGACAAAGTTGCCATTGAGACCAACAGCCCAACTCCTGTGGGGAGGAAGGGGCAAGCACCTGGCCCTGAAAGTTTGCTGGCCTCAACAAGGCTAGTACAAGCACGCAGGCAAAGGAGACCGCTTGCAGTAGCGTGTCCACAGTTTGCATGGGAGCTGTGGAAAGAAGGGTTGTGGAAGTGTGCATGGTTGAAAAACTGAATAGAAGTGGTGGAAGGCATGACAATGTGCACTTGTCTTACTGAATGCTGATAGAGCATAATTACAAATCACACAGAGATAGTGGTTTGCAGTGTCCTCTCTATATGGATTTTGACTCCTAAACAGAGAAGGAAAGCAGAACATGTTACTGGAAGTCTTGCAGTAGTTTAAGAAGAGAAAATCCATCTGCAAGAAGAAAAATGAGTTTGAAGCCATGTCTTACCCTTGGGTTATTTCATGGCTTACTACCTCAGTCTGTGGCTGAGAATTCAAGACTTTGAGCTGTTCTGGCAGCTCACTAAAGCTTCAGTGGGGAGACCCTACACAATCTCTTCCTGTATATGGCTATATAGTTCTGTCTCTTCACTGTTCTAGCACTTCTGTGAACTCATCTGATCCACGAGAACAGCAGAAGATAGACCTAGGAAGGAAAAAAGTTGGAGCATCACACTAGAACTGAGAAAAGCTGCCATCTAAGCTCTCAGAGGGAGGACAGAGCCAAGGATTGTGGCAGCAGAAGGAAGAGCAGGATCTCTCTTGTTTGGCAGTTGGAATAAATCACTGAGTTATTTCTGCCCTTGGTGGAATAACATTCTGTAAGACTGAAAGGTCGAGATCCTGTGGAAAACAATGGGAAAATTTTCCACTTTCCTCAAGTTGATAGGAAATTTTCCATTGGCTTCAGTGAGACTAAGATGTCTCCCTTTGTCTTTCTTGTTTGTTTTTGTTAGGGAAAATGTCTGTAACAAGATCAGCTTCTAATTTCTGATCAGGAACAGTAGAATTAGCACACATTCTAGTTTATTCAGTACAGGTTAAGTCAAAAAGTAAAACTTTTTGAGATCTCTGTGAAAGGGAACCAGAATTTCTCACATGCTTTGCTGGCACAGAGGTAAGATGATGATTACCATGAGATGAATGTTCCCTTGGTGGTCAGCCTACAGCATGCCTGGCTAGAACATACCTTGACACTTTTGTAGAATTAGTGCAATGGAAGCCAATATAGGAAGTGAAAAGATCTACTGAAAAGCTGTGAATAGTTTATTTTGGTTCAGATTATGAGGTTGTTAGCTCTCATTCAGGCTTTACCAAGTCTTAAGTGTGTAACATCTAAATGCCTCTTAGTAAATGTGTTAAATGACTCCAGGTGTGTTCCTTGTGATGTACATGAGATTTCTACATTATATTTTATTTATATCTTATACACTATTCTTTAATAAAAAAATGTATCCCTATGCATAATATCTGAGTTTTTTTCCTAGAACTTCATATATATCTAAATCTAAATTCATACAAAAATACCACTTTTTGTGTCTATTTGTATTAGAAGACTGCATTTAATTAGTGTATTGTGAATGCAGTAGTTAGGCAAGTAACTTAGTGTAATGGGTTCTGTTTGATTCCTTTGGTCTTTACTTTTAAGGGTTGCAAAAAATAAAATAAAGTTGAAACCATAAAGAATCTATTCCTTATCTGGCATAAAATGAGAAAACACCTTTTAAAAATGTATTTTGTCTCACTGTATCTTCATAAAATGTTAAAATTGCTGAAATAATTGAGATTTCATTCAAGTGGAAAGGAAATTGAGAAAACTGCTGCTAAGTTAGGTTCTTTTGTAGAGGACAGTCATACATGCCTAGTATACCTGACTCACACGATGTTCTTGAGCAGAATAGCTTTGAAACTAGGCAGATAAAAATGTTTCATTGTTCCGGTTTTTATATGATATATTTCTCCAATTTTCATGCATTTCACATAATAATGTTAGGGCAGTAGATGAAAGGGGAAAGATCTAAACCTACTTTTCCTTCAAAAGCTAGTAGAAAGGTTTTCTTGATTTTTCTAGCAGAAACGTATATGTACAAAGACAACAGAGATTGGGTACACGTGGCACGGTTGGGCTCTTTTTCATGGTGTGTGAATATTGTGCATTTTTGCATGTTTTTTTTTCAGTTCGATGTTTTGAATTGACCGTAGTAGAGTACATCATCTCATGCTCAAGCCCTACAGGCCCCGAAAGCACACGAACTTGCAGAGGCTTAAAAAATTGGATAATAGAGGAAAATCCCCCAGCTTCCACAGAGCTCCTCTGAGGAGTGTTTTGTTAGTTCTTGGAGGGATAATTGTTGTTGCTGCAAGCCTTTCCGAGGGCCTTGCAGCTGCTGGAGCAGCCTGATGATGGCCCTCCCAGGCTGTCCCCTGCGCTGCAGTGGTTGTAGTTAATCAGACGGCACATGGAGCCCCCCTCTGTCTCGTGTGGATACAGCACATGGCCTCCCCGTTAACTCTCTTGAGCTGCTGTGGTTCAGGGTGCGTTTGGTGGACCTCCTGGGTGGGTTAATTTCACTTCATTTTCACTGTCATGCTAAACTTAATGTAACTGCACTAACTGTTGCAGTGAAATTTTATTTCAGGTCTCGGGTTCTTGCTTCAGAGCTGTTATAGCTTTGCTCAGTGCTTCCTACAACATGTTGGA
Source organism: Eudromia elegans (assembly GCA_003342815.1). Classification (NCBI taxonomy): domain Eukaryota; kingdom Metazoa; phylum Chordata; class Aves; order Tinamiformes; family Tinamidae; genus Eudromia; species Eudromia elegans. The sequence continues at coordinate 1,447,707 of PTEX01000200.1, read as the reverse complement.
AAGTTGAAACCAGGCAGCAGCAGCTGGTGATGACAGTTGCAGTAATGAGGGCTTCCTGTAGCTTCCTGCTAAGATAAGGTGCTTTGCAGAGGTTTTTGGGATGTGATCTGAGTGCAAATGAGACAAGACTGTATTAGTGTTAGGTTGGTCTTAATGCTCTGTAGTCGGGACCATGGTCACTGGTGGAAATAGAGATGTTTTACTTAAAAACTAATACCTAAAAATAAATGTAGGAATTTGAAGGTACTCTCAATAACACAAGGATCTACAAGAAGAGGAAATAATGGTTCTGAGGGCAAGGCAGTAAGGGAAGAAAGAACAAACACCAAAAAAAAAGAAAAAATTCTTACTTGGTGGCAAACAATTGGAGCACCTAATCTGTGTTGTTACATATAGTTTGGAACACCAGATGCCTTCAGTATCCGGAGGAGGAATGGGGATCCCTTTCCACTTTCCCCTCCTGAGAGGGATAATGTGACAGAGCGATCAAGCTGTTCCACCACAGGCCTGAAGGAGCGAGTTTGACACTTGTTTCCTAATCCCGTGACAGGCGGCTGACAAGTCCATCCAGTTGCAAGTGGTTATCTGATTATTTAGACACTCACTCTATGGCCTGTGTGCTACTGTCCGCAGACACTGGCTTGATTGTAGTTTGTATGTATTGTACAAGGCTATTTCGGTAGGGGGCAAAATACACTAGATACAAGAGAGAAACAGTTACATTCTTTAGGTTTTTAAGTGATTCTGGATATGATAAAATGTAGATATTCCTTTGTAATTTGACCAGAAACCCACAAAGCCAGTGAAACTGTAGAGGGAATGCTGAGTGGAGCAGCGCTGGGAGAGAAATAGCAGTCCAAATTGTCTCCTTCAGGTAACATAAAAGTATGTGACAGGTGAATTGGTTCACTGAGTTTAAATTGTTCTATTCACCCAGATGTTAAATTACAATGTATTGCAAAGAGCATTGAGATAAGGTTTACTTTACTTTATCACGGAATCGCAGACTGGTTGAGTTTGGAAGGGATCTCTAGAGATCACCTAGTCCAACCCCCTGCTCCAGCAGGGACCTCTAGAGCAGGGGGCACAGGGTGGCATCCAGGTGGGTTTGGAAGATCTCCAGAGCAGGAGACTCCACAGCCTCTCTGGGCACCCTGTGCCAGGGCTCCGTCACTCTATGCTATCTATCTGTTCCTTACTCTATTGCTGTGACGGAGGAGAATTCTTTGTAGGTTGTGCAGTTACAAGGAGGTTGGAGGGGGTCAAAGGGTATTCAGTTTTCAAATTAGCCCCCTGTGTTTAACAGGAGATACTGCTTTTGTGTGTGTGTGTGAGTGGATGTGATCCTTCACCTTACAGTCTGTGTTGTGCTAGATTTTTAAATATTTGGAGCTGACCATTGATTTTTCATTGTGCATTCCCTGGATCTGTACAGATTAACTCACTATTTTTTTAATGTAATTTTGTAATGTAATGTAATTTTTAATGTAATAATGTAATTTTTTTTTTCATGGGCACTTTAATAGTTCTGAAGATGTAGGTGCAAGTAAAACATAAAAATGTGCATATACTCCAGTTACAGGCAGTGTCATAGGAACTGTAGCTTAAATCCCTAAAGATTCTCCTGCTAAATAGCTTTGAATTGTCTTTTCCTACAGATTTCAATGAAGCGGTGCCAGAAACAGAGAGACTGGACTCTAAAGCTCTGAAAACTCGAGCCCACCTTTCAGTGAAGAACAAGCGTCAGAGGCCGACTAGGACGAGGCTCTATGACAGTATCAGCTCAACTGATGGCGAGGACAGCCTTGAACGGAAGGTGAGAAGGATCCTCTCCTCCCCCTTCCCCTTCTTTTGGACTATGACGTTGCCTGTAAGTCGTTTCATTCTCTGCCTTTGTCCTTTCAGTGTAGCACAGGCAGTATTTACTTGTCTGTGGCCTGCGTGCTGTGAGTGCCCTTGAGTGACATGCAAGTCCACTCTTCTTTGAGTCAGCACAGCATATCTCTGTTTTTTGGTTTGGTTTGGTTATCTTTTTTTTACAGGAATTGTAGCCTTTGGGATTTAAGTGTGCTTTATGGTGCAGAATGGGTCATTTTATATATGCAGGAGATGAACAGAACTTGAAGCCTGCATTTGACTATTTTCTAATACAATCAATACAACATTTGCTCGTTATTTTGTCTGATTCTGACTTTGGTCTGAAAAAAATTATCAATAAGCGAAAAAAGTGTGTGGTATTAAAAGATAATAATGTGAATTGCTGGAATGTTTCTTAAAATAGTAAGGAGAACGAAGAAAAGGATTGCATATTCAATGTAGACCTTGCTGTGATCGGTTTTTAAATGGCATAACCTGCTTTATAATCTCTTGTACCAACAGCCGTCAGACACTTACAGTAGTCCCATGCACATTTCCAAATCAGCTCTGCCCTTATGTGTGAGAGCATCCTCACCAGCATCAGATTCTGGTGCTTCCTCCCTCTCCCCAGTGGCTAGCAGTGCAGCTTTTACGTTTGACAAGCTATCAGAAAACCAGGAAGAAGGACAGCAGCACCAAGGAGGTGCCTTCTCCCCTCCTGTTCGAGGGCACTCTCCTCTGCCCTCTCCTTCCAAGTCTGCGCTCAGCTCTGAAGCTTCTTCTCTCCATCACCCAGCTGGCAGGAATGTTTTACAAGATGAAGGTATTACTGTTTTTTACAATCAATTGGTGCATCATTTTGCTCACGTACATTTGCTTTGTGTGCTCGTGTTGTGTATTAGGACTTAGCAGCTAAAAGGACATCTTCTCATACCTTACTCCAAGCACCTTGGAGTCAGAAAGTTATAGTTGTCCTTTTATGGTGGTATGAGAAAGGACAGGAGGAAGCTACTTTTACAAAATTATTTTCTCCATTTTAAAATACAAAATATTTTTAAATGACTAATTTTTTTCCTTAATAATTAAAAATCTTCAGCATCTGGTATTTTATTTTGATTAGAATACCTAAGGGTAGCCCTTGGGATTTTTTGTTGTTGTTATTAGAAACATGGTTAATACATTATACTTAGTTGAACTATGTGATTCTGGCACTGCTAGATGTTTTTCTTTGGAGGGTGGGGAAAGGAGCATAGAGCAAGAATGATGGAATTTCTGTAGCTTTTGATTGCCATGGGGCATCATAGTCTAGATGAAAGATTGGTGACTGAGGACTCATCATTTGTCCATAACATTTGCCGAGTGACTTGTTAGAAAAGTTGGCCGTATTGCTATTTATTTCACTCAGATTCTTTAAATATAAACTGGGTAGTTTATTTGGCATACTAACACTACAATGTGATACAGAGTTCTGAACACTCCCTTTCTGACATTTTGGGAATTCAGACTCGGCCTTTTATGTGATTTACCCGTTCCTTGATATGCACGTGGCATTCTCTAACTGTGACACGGACTGAAATAACACTAATGAAAAATGTTCAGAAATGAGGACTTAGGAATAAGGATGGAGTGGTTCTTAATTAACTAAAAAGAACAACTTGTTCAGGACTGTGTTTGTGTAACTGAAAAACTTGCGGTTCATTTGCAACCTGATATTTCTTCCTGTCTTCCTACAGGGTTCCATTCTTACAAAATCAGTTTTCTTGGATTTAGAACAGATTAATTTATATGGGAGCATTTTCACATGGGTTCTGAAATTGCTAGTCTGTTGGTGTAATTGCTAATGAATCAACCTCAAACTGGAGGACATAATAAGGACAAATAAGGACATAACTTTCTGGGCTCATATGTGATGGGTGTTCATTARTGAACTTCTAAATCCTGCATTTTTATCCAACCTATAAAAAACACGTTGATGAAATTTGTTCTTGTAGCATACAGAATAGGGTAGTGTATTGTATCCATTGTGCTGCTCTTTCTTCTCCAATTTGAGGTTGAAAAATCTGTAGCTAAATGAACTGTGTCATGCTTTCCCACCATGACCGTTATGTAAACAACCAGTGCTTTAGAGTGCATCCAGGTTCTAATGAGTACATGAAAATTAAAGTACAACAATTTAGTTTCAGATGGAAAATTTACAATTTAATAAGCTCTACAGAAGAGAAATATCCTCACGCAATTGTTTTGCAACCAGTGTTACAGTGGTATTGTTTTAATTGATTATTAATTTGGCTATCAAACTTACTGTGCAGGAAAGAGAGAGGGCCAGTGACTGAGAGTATTTATTTCGTTTTGTGTGTTTAGAAAACTTTTTACAGAGCAAGAAAGGGAACACATTTGTGGATGAATCTGTGTGAGCTGGTCAGCTCTGTTTAGTCAAAGTGGAAGGAGTCAAAAGAGCATGAGATCAATTCCTTCCATTGCAAATTTTGCTCGTTTGCCTTTTAAGCACTACTTTTTAATCTTTTTAAAGTATGATTTGTGTGTGTGTGTTTTGGCAGTTTAGCACAACAGCATGATTTGATAAAGCAACTGGGTTGACCACTGATGTGAGACAGACTTAAACTGTTTTGCCCTGTTGTGACTTTGGGGAAAAAAAGAGTTAGATCTGGTTTCCTTTAACGTTCATCAGCTGCAGGTCACTTACACGAGCTTTTTGTGGCTGCCTGTGGTGGATTAAGTGGCCACTGTGTGATTTAATCTGAGGAACCAGCTCTCAATCCCCTCCCTAAACACCTTCATGGAGACAGGGAAGATGCACTCGTGGAGGATGGTGAGGTACTTCCTGTGTCCTAGTGGTACATGCAGCCCTCCCTGTTTTGGGCCCACGTGGGAGTTACCATGGGCTGAGCAGGGTGGTTCTCTGCACGTGCTGGTCCCTGTAGGTCAAACTGGACCTCTGGGGCTGCCCTTGGGTCCTGCTCCATCCCCCTCAGCTCTCAGCCAGGGTGACTGTTTTCCCCAGCAAATCATCACTGTTGGCCCAGTGATGGGCTTCAGCTTCTAGGGCTGAAGAGAAGCTTGCTATAGACRGTGTATGTCCCTGCTGGGACTAGCTCTCCACAGCATTTCCTCAAATGCAGCAGCAAAATCTACACCTGCTAAGTGATTTTATTATTTTTCCACTACAGCCCCTATATCTTTTATAGTTTAATTTTCTTTGGTTGATATATTTCTCAACTCATATGTTTGTCAAACCTCACTTGCATGTGAATAACTAATATGAAAACAAGCTTTTATTCTGGGAGCTGACAAGTTTGACGGCGGTTGAAAGGAAAGGATAAAGATAAGAGAGGAACCATGAGCAGATCTTTGAGGAGTAACAAGAGGTGTGTATGGAGTGTCGAACTGAGGCAAAGTATGCGTTGGCTAAAACTCTCCTCAGCCTCTGTTTGGAATAGATTTCTTCTCAAGAGGTTTTAGCTTGGGGTTTTTTTCCATCTTCGTCATTTTTTTTTATTCATGGATTTTTTTGTCTGCTTTGGCATTAAGTTATGTGTCATCTCTTCTTGATTACTTTATGTTTTTGGTTAAAGTAAGAACTTGTGTTAGTAGAAAGAGTTTAACTTTTAGAGTGTGAAAGTTGTAAAAGACTTCCCTGCCTTTTCCATAATGATTTGAGTAGGTTTTATGTTCTTTTTTTTTTTTACCTGAATGAAAAGTTGGTTGCATATTATCCACAGAGGAACTTATATATATGTGTGTGTGTGTGTGTGTGTGTGTATATACATATATATATGTATGTATATATATAAAAATATGTGTGTGTATGTATGTGTATATATATAAGTATACACATATATACTTATATATATACATACATATACACACACATATTTATATACACATATGTATATGTGTATATACACACACACACATATATATATGTAGATGTGTGTACAGATATATATATATACCTGGTAGACTCTCCTGTAATAGTGCTGTGGTTATTACAGAATTGCAGAATGGTTGAGATTGGAAGGGACCCCTGGAGATCATCTAGCTCAGCCCCTCTGCTCYGGCAGGATCATAATCTTTTGGGTTATTTCTGAGGTTTTCATTTACATTAGCTAGAGGAAGAGAAATCCACAAACCCAGGAGAGCTTTCAATTAAAAGTCAAATAGTAAAAGTCACCAAATTATAAATGAGATAAAGGGACTGACCTTCATTTGCTTCTTGTATTTGGAGATACTCTCTGTATTTAAGAATCACAGAAGCTGTGTTGGAATTTTTCAACTTCAGTGTGTTTTCTTCTAGCTTCCAGTGTAGGTTTCACAGGATGTTTTGCATCGTAAGATTCATTATTTTAACTTTATAGCTTGTACAGACTGTTTCTTCTTTAAGTTTTAACAGCGTACGTAGAGGAGGACTGTATAGCTCGTAGACCAGAGATAGGTAGAAGTCTCAGGGCGAATGTATTAACTAAGATACATTTAACTTTTTTTTTAATGAAAATTGTTGGATTCAAGTTAAACTTTCATTTTAATACAGGTGTTTAAGTACATCACTGTAAAAATTAACCTCTTCTCTAAAGTTCAAAATAGATTTCAACAAACATTTCTGCAGTAAAGCATGTGTACCACATAAGTTCTATAAAAGAGAAATAAGCCCTTTATTGTTGGGTTTAAAAGTGGATTCACTCTGATGTTATTTGTCTTGCTATATATTTTCTCACTAAAACACAGCCAAAATAAATGTGTGGGGTTTTTCTTTTTTTGCTAATTCAGATAAGCTTTTGACATGTGTATTTTCAAAGTCTGAAACTTCTTATTTATTTTGCTTCATTTTCACAACAGCTTCATAAAAAATGAGAAAACCTCAATAAATTATGTACTGAGACACATGTACACATATGTGTATCTAGTTATGAATAGGTACACTGTTCTGGATGGAAGGTGGAATAACTGTCAGTAGCGATTAAAAATAATAATGCCTATTCTCCCCTGTACAAATATATCCTAGATGGTGCCACGTGTGCCCAGGCAATAAGAACAACTAGCCCTACTATGGGGCAGGCAGAAAAACTAAAGCGAAAACTTGCAGATCTTGGGTAAGCACTTTCTTATTTAAAATATATTTTTTATTAAAAGGAATTGAACGTAAAATTTCAGAGTCTCTTTCTGATGTTTTCTGATATTGTCATAGGGCTCCCTTGAGAAGGAGTTCAAACAAGGGAAAGAAGTGGAAAGAGAAAGAAGCTCTTAGGGTCACCTGTGGCAGTAGGTATGAGTAAAAGGTTGAATGGATATGCAAGAAATGTTGTGCCAAACAGAGTAGAAAATGAATCCTAGCAAATGAGAACATTAACAGTCCTTCTTATAAATTAAAGAATATCCCCTCTTTAAGCTTTGAGACCAGCTTCTGATTTTGCAAACTTATTTCTTTTTAACAATAAGCTAAAAACCCTTGAAGGCTTGTGATATGCAGGGCCAGTACTACCGTTGTGTCCACTGATGGGATTTGCAGAAATAGATTATTAGAGCTGGCCTACAAGATGCACATGTAACATGACTCTTAATAAGTCTCTCAGTGCAGATATCTTAGCACAATTCCACTGAGTTTTAATAAAAGCCCCCAATGTGAGGATGAGCATGAGGCTTTCACTGCAGCTTTGCTGTATCCACTTCAGAAGAGTTTCTTTCTGAAAAAAAGAATATCATAAATTGAAAAAATACCAGCAAAATGCTCGCTGGATTGGCCATGTCACTAGCTCTCAGGAAAAGAATTGTGAGTTGCTTGTGAGTTCTGATGAGACAGCATCCCCTGCATCTGGTCTCTGCATAGATAAATGAACATTGAAAATGACTGACAGCAGTCTTTTCTGCAGAAGCTGGTGCAGGTTTTTAGTGAAGGACTGTCCCCATGTACCGCAAATCCAGCAGAATCCCAGCTCAGGGAGGTGAGATCTTGTTTCAGATTCAGAAGACGAGCGATCAGTTAAATCAGGAATGCCAAGCAGACATGATGCATTCAAACGAGTCTCAAAAGGACATAACAACTTCAGAGTTCTCTGAACATAAAATAAGGCTAAAGAAAAACAGCATCATAAAAGAGCGATCAAAGCAAGCAAAACTTGATTGAACTGMTTGAAAACCAGTGTGAAGCAGTTTGTGGAGTCTTGCATTCTGGTACCTAGGCACAGAGTGACAGCTATAACAGGTAGTTCCTTTAAATCACAGGAGCAGAAGCCGCCTGACTTCTGACTCAGCCCTTGAGGCAGTCTGTGCTGAATGGCAGTGCTCTACCTCAGGGAACGTTTGTATCCTGCAAGTACCTGGCAAAATCCTTAAAGCGTGTTGGTCACCTCTGTGCTGGGTGCTGTGACASTCTGTCAGCTTGTGCCCTTGGTGCTTTGGCCTATCATGTGCCTTGTAATTAGTAGGATTCATGGCTGTGTTTCTCCAGTTAAAGAAAGAGATCTGTAAAAGCAAGTTTTCTGCACTTAGGTGTGTCTCTAAGGCAGCTTGTGTCCTTAGTTATCCCACATAGCATTTAAATACCATACAGATACGGAGAGGAAAATAGGAATATAGACATGTTGGTGAGAAGCAGACCCTGTGGAACTTGGTAGGTTCTTTTACCAACATAGTGAACCATACCAACCATGTGTTATCTACTGGACTTCACATGTGTCTGTATCTTTCATAGAAGAAAAATATATCTCAGAGCAGAGCAGAAAGATCAGTTGCTTACTTGACATACAATGAATAAGTAATTTGTATTATTTGTTTGATAGATTTTCATTTTCTCAACTAATCTGTTCTGACTTTGGATACAGATATTGAAAACAAAGTTTAATGCTGTTTTCAACCTCAGAGCTAATAAGTATGTGTAATTTTCACTCTGCTTCTGTAAGCTGTTGTATGAATTCTGCAGTACAGCTTTTTAAAGACCGGCTGTCAATTCCTTTGTTACTTAATGCAAATAATTTGCTTCTGCAGAAATGTGAGGGTGCTTTCTGTACAGCCCAGAGCTGACTAAGCTCTTTCAAAGAAGGAAGATGATGATCAAAGAGAGCGTCCTGTTATAATTTTTATGTCCATTATAGAGACTGATTGATGTAGTATTAATCATGTTGTCAGAGCAGACAGCATATATTCCCCTGCATGGGGATAAGTGATTTAGGCAACATTTTTTTTTCCTACTTTCAAGCAAGATCTGATCGTGGGAGAGGAATATGGGTTTGAGTGAGGTAGACTTTTCTTTGTGCAGCCAAGAGGAGAGAGGATTCTTCTCCTGTTTCTTTGATTGGGGCCCAGTGATAAACCTAAGTTTCATTCATATTTGAATGGAAAATTGAAGGTGGGGTGGAATAAATATTTTTCCCATATTAAAGCTGCTTCAACAACAGTCTACTGTCTGGAATGATGAGGAGTTTCATTTTACAATAGGTATACTTTGCAAGTGTTAGGGGTGCATCTGGAGTTTCATTTTTTCAAATGGGCCTCTCCAAGCAGCTTAGACTCAACCTTAGGATATAATCAGGGTTTAAATAAAGACAAATGTAAAATCATCAGCAAAATTGTCTATGCATATGAGAGAAGTATGGCTTTTTGAAGTGCTAGGTTATCAGTGTCTGTCAGATTACATACATAATTTTTGTTAACATAGTAATGTGATTCTTTGTGACAGGTGCTTTGACTAGTTATTTTTAGTTTACATCCATATGGTTGTCATGATAGAAATACTTRCCTACAAATTTAGGCATTTTATTTTGTAATTGTTAGGTTTTCCTTTATCGTGCACTGTACTATTTGTTGTTACAAAGAGAAATGCTGATAATACTGCATAGGCATTTCTTTTTTTCTTCTATATTCATGTTGTAGTCAAGCTCTCTATCAATATTTGTGTATTATAKCAAAGGACCATCTACCTAGCTGGTCTACAAGTGCACACTTGATTCTGGCTGTGCTCCAACCCAAGCCAGACCTGTCTGGAAAGCAGCGTCTGCCTGGGTCRGTGCTGGCCCTGGTCTGTGTAGTGATGCTGAGATAGATACCCCTGCGGCTGCACAGGGAGCATGGGCATTTCAAGCTGATTTTTGTCTCTCTTTGTGGGATAGGTGCCACCTGAGAGAGCCTGAGTTTAAAATAAACCAAGAATCAAGCCTTTTTCTTCATTTGTTGTAGGAGATTTCAAGAATATCATTACCAGCCCCATGATGTTGTGTTTAGTCACAGTTACATAGAATGTCACTGTTTACCTCTTAAAATTTTTTGTTTTATGCTCTAACACAAATTCCTGCTCCTTTCTTTTAAACAGGGCCACCAGAGAGATGCTGCAGAAGTCAGCAAACACTAAATCTTTACTAGAGCGATCCTCCTCTCTCCCACACCGTGTGCCGTYCACACGGTATGGAGAGAGTAGCAAGGGATCCAATTCTTCTAGCAACCTGCCGTCACCTACCAGCTCCACTGAACCTTCTTCTGAAAATTTAAGTCCAGCTAAAAAAGGGGCAAAGGTAGAAAATAAAAGCTACCTTATTCCCATGGCGTTGACTGGCATAATTGGCTTAATGTTTCTGGAGAAAGAAAAGGCCAATATGTGAATACTGCAATAAACAGCGCATGGTGTTCATTGTGCAGCAAACGCTCATGTGAACAGCACCTCTCTGTCACTGTACCGTTCCGCATCCTACCTTTGTACTCTTGTCGTTCTCTTAATGTGCTTTAGCACAAGCAGCCATGGTGTGTTGTAGTGTACCGAAAGCGAGTGGTGCCAGTGGAAATTAGCATTTGGATGCACAGAACAAATGCTCGATTTGTGTATTGAGTTGTAGGTATTTTTCCTCCATGCTCCCGGACTGCATACCTACCCCTGTTTATTGTATAAATGAGATGTTTGCAAGTGAAGAAACGTCGTATACTGACAGTCATTTRCCCTTTTCTCCCCCAGTAATGAAATCTGCTTGTTGTGCATGCTAGATGTCGAACTTAATTCCATATATGAAGATCCTTGAACTAAAGATATAAACTATTACAATTTAATATCTCTGTGTGATTACCTCCTTYGTGCATGAACATTCCAGCATGTAAATCATTAAATAACCCTTTGATATAATAATATGCTTAGCTTTCTACATGTTTATTTTCACATCTGTAAAATATTTATCTGCCTGTATCCTCTTACAACTTCTAGCAATTTACATKTTATATTACTCTGGAAAAGAAACAAAAATGGTTCTGTTCCATACATTAACCAATTTGAGTCATAATCAGAAATATGATCTGTCCTTCTGTATGCATATTATATATGGCAAAATAGCMGTTTATATATGTGTGCGAACACACAAACACTTGCATATACATACTAGCCATTTTCTCAACCATTTCTTATGTTTTTSGTGCCATAAGCTCTAAGCCTATGTCTTCTGTAGTGCACTAGTGAGCTCTGCAAGACTGCAGTTGGGTGAAGAAAAAAATGATACTGCATTATGTGCTAGGACAAGCAACGCAAGGTTGACCAGTCTACATCAACCCTCTTATGGTTATTGTTGKGTTGATAAGGTGTTTTGTTCCTCTTTATTCTATTCCTTCATCATTATTTTTAGCAGGCCTTGGCTATCTCGTTCTTTTTTTCCACTGAAATTTTAGATTCAAGGCTGATGCTTGCACAAGATGAAAGAACAGTAGGAGTATTTAAAAAAAGAAAAGGAGATTCACACCTGCAGGAAGCTGAACTGTAAAGCTCCTTGCTTACAAATCCTGCAGAGGGTAAATTTTACTTACAAGGAAAGCTGCTCAGGTGTCCTAGTCYTCTGCAAAGAAATGGGAAAAGCAGAACAATAATTCTGAAAGTAGATGTGAGAAAACTGAGCACAAGAGCTTTTTGATGTTCTCTGCAAGCTCTTGAAGCTAGCAGTGTCTATACTGTGATTTAGGTTTTTAAAGCACAGTGTGATGGCACTTTTCAGTGGGATTTCCAGCAAAACGAAGGAAATGAAGACTTAGTGTTCTTCCTGTTTTCACAAGAGAGCTCAAATATCTCGGAGGATAAAATGATAAAAACTATTTTTCTTTAATTTTTTTTAATGGTTTTGAATGGTATGGTGTTTGGATCCATTTTTTAAAATTGATTCTCAGAAGTGAATTGAATTTGCTGTTCAACTAGATGCTGGATTAAAATAGACACCAGGGATCTCARTAGAGAGTAGAGGTGTCAATATAAACTATATTTTCCATTTAAATGGAATATTATGGTGTTCTTTTTTATTATTGTTCTCAAATCAGACTGTTTCACTCTAATGGAAAATAGTTGTTAATTTTTATATTTTTCTGACAGTGGTTTCACTTTATTTCTAGAAAAAATGTGCATGCTTTTGCAATTCTTTGCTGTGAAGTGTGATGTTTGTCATTACATGCAGAAGACGAAATACTGTTTGTTTTATGGTTTTGGTTTCAGTAAATAATATTTGATATCACAAGACCTCTTTTACTTTCAATTCATTTTTTCTTCTAAAGGTTTAGATAAGCAGAGAAGATCCCTTCATTTTTCTAGGAGATTTTTTGGGACTCGGAAAATGGATTCACAGGATATTCTCCTTGTTCTTTCAGTAGCAGATTTAACTTCTCCTTGATGATTAATCCTCTGTCCTAGTCTTTGTGCTACTGTGTGTGTCTATGCTTGTGCTAAGTATGTGAAGAACAGCAAAAGGCTATTGATTAACCAGCAGAAGCAGTAATTTAGCACCAGGATGATAGCCAGTATCTGTAAGGGAGGTCTGGAAATTGTTTATAAAAACTTTGTCCATTTACTGAGAAGTTAGGCTGAAAAAGATGTGTCATAAAACAGGTAGAGGTAAAAATATTGCATATAGAGGGGGAAAAATGCATATTCTGTTAATAATTTTAGTTTAACAATAGTTTAACAATAGTTTAACAATAGTTTAACAATACTAAAGATGAAGCTTCATCTGTTTTCTGAGTGATTGAAAGTGCTCCTCAACTGTGCCCACCTGGAGAACAGAAAGCAGATTTTCCATTTAGATACACATTGGAGATCATTTGTTTGTTCTAACCTGTCTTTTTCTCTACAGAATTTCACCTTCAACGACGACTTCAGTCCTAGCAGCACAAGTTCAGCTGACCTGAGTGGCTTAGGAGCAGAACCCAAACCCCCAGGTTTCTCGCACTCCTTAGCACTGTCGTCAGATGAGGTATGCTCATGAAATCGTTTAAGGTGGGAAGAGGTTTCTTTCTCGCAGACCATTTTTTTCATAATAATTTCTGAAGTAATAAAAGGAGTGTGTGKGGGGGTGCTGCTCAGGCAATAGAATGGGAGAAGAACCTGTAAAACCTATCATTTTCTTCATGTAATAATCCATTGAAATAAAGGTGCTATGGTATAATCATAGGAGAGCAAAATGCTTTTGGTTTGCTACAAAGTGCAAACCACATCTGCTCATACATTTCAAAACACACTTCCTGCTTTTTAGATATGTACGTGTGAACCTGTATACGAATGCACTAAAATGACATAGCTGAGATGATGGTGAGATAATAAAAATACAATAGAGTTGGCTGCATATTGTTGAAATGCAAGGCCCCTTCACRTAAACTTATTTTTGCTCTGGTGTATTAAAATTATAATGACCTGTACATGCATTTTTTAGTATTACCATACCTGAAAATAGATATAGTGATTGGGATATTTATGTATTAATCTACTCTCCATTCTCTTYGGACTTGCTTTGCTTATTCAGACACAGTGGTCTGAATTCTGCTCTTTGAAACAGGATTTTTATTWGAGCAGTGGTTGCAGTGGCAAAAAGCTTCACAAGTCTATAAATTGGCAGCAGAATTGAATTGCAATTCAATTATATATTGAGTTATGTATGTTGTATTTTGAAAATATATCTCTAAAATGCTAGCTTTGTAGCTGAGCTGTCTGGGAAGCTGCTCAGTTTGACGAATAGCTGATGGTGTGTGCCATTGACTCAGGAAACTTGTGTCTCTGTTCTCCTGCAAGCCCTAAATAAGAATATTTTTCGCTTGCAGTTTGAGCTTTTTTTTCTACCCAGGAAGAACTTGAAATACCCTTTCTTTTTTGTTTCTGTTTTCTGGTACCATTTAGGTTTGTTGCTTTTGCTGCCTGCCTGCTTTGCATAGGTTTAAATAAAGACAGCTGTTCTGTGCAGCTCTTTATGCCGAAATGCAAGTCTATGAGAGCAATAGAGATTATTCTCTGCAAATAACAACAGACATTTACAAAAACTACAGTGCCATAGTGGACAGGAGTCTGTATATTATTTGAATTACTTTTTTAAAATGTGATCATTTACTTAATATCTTGACAACCCATTTCAGTCTCTTATCATTTTTTATTCCCCTTGTATTATGAATTTTACTGTGGCAATGCCCTATTTCTAGCAGTGTTGAATTAAAAGTTTGGAAATGCTTCCATCTTGTTTGTTCAACCTCCTACGTTTTAGGTTCTAAAATACCAAGTCCAAACAGGGCTACAAAAGTGAATGTGTTTTCTCTGTCCTCTGCAGCTCTGGCTGAGGCAGCTTGTCCATAAGAGCTGCATGTGGAAATCTAAAAGCTGCCCATGCTCGGGGAGCAGTTAGGCTAGGATTGCTCTTCAGCCGTTCGTTGGTAACGCGGTGCTGCAGGCACTGCTCCTTCGTTTCCACTTCTTGGCACGTCTGACATAATTGCTCGAAAGACACAAAAGAATGACAGGGAAAGGGTGGGGAGGGAGCCCGGTGCCTGGGCTCCGCACTCCTCTAATTAAGGGAGTTTTGCACTTGCATTTGGAGCCATCAGCAAAGTTCCCATTGATTCCAGCCTGTCGAGGCCAGGAACTCCAAGGGTTTTCTTTGGCACAATCTCAGGCTTAGCTGCCAAATCATGTGTGTGTTGAGCTTTCAACATAACCTCTCCGCTTCTGGAAATAATTTTTTTTTTAAAWAAATCTCCTTGTTTTTAAGTAGTCATATCCGTTTGCAAATCTTGGTGCTGCCCTTGCCTGAACTCTTACATGCTGTTACATGTTCTGTATTTCGTTTCTATAATGCTTTTCTTTTCCATTTCTTTGTTGCTCCCTCACTCAGAGCCTGGATATGATTGATGATGAGGTGAGATACCAGTGAGCTGTTGTGGTGAACTGTGCGACCATGGCGTGGCAATGTGTTGTCCCATTTGCAGACCTGCATTTCTTGTTTTACCGTGCTGCGTGGCAGATGCCCCTGCTCAAGCACAGCGTGCGGGTGTCACTGGCTCCCCTCGCCCTGTGTGCAGTTCTTTCCTTTCTGCCAAGAGCAAATGGCGTTTTCTGTGGCGTGTTGGAAGGCGAGAGGGGTCCGCTTCCGAGCAAATTCCCAAGGCCACGCATCAGCTGGACGGAGCTCGTGCTGGCTTTGGGAGAGGAGAAGGGAGTACCTGAGAACGGGACAGCTCCGGGCGGCATTTCAGGCAGCAGAAAGCTGCTCTGAGGCAAACCGGCTGCTGCTCCCGGAGCGGGGCTGCCTGAGGAGCCRGTGTGGGGGGCCCTGCCAGCAAACCTGGGTGCGGGGAAGGGCCGAGTGGAGACCCCAGGCTGGCCCCCCGGCTCTCCAGCACCACAAGCCCCCGCTGCCCTCCCRGGGCTGCCTCCGTGCAGGTMCCAGCAGCAAAATGTGTTCAGAGCTGGCCGGGGCTGCCTTGGGGCGGGGGGCGGTCCCTGTGTTTTCTCGACTGTTTCTCTGTGTTGTCTCAGTCCTCCACAGATAGTATCAGTCTCGCTGACTATTTTATGTCATCACTTGGAACTTTAGAATGGTTTTCTGAAGGCTTTATCTTTTTCCTGAATTTTATGTCTTAAACACACCGTAGAGATCTGTGAGTGCACCTGGGAAGTGAATGCAAGATTCTCTACATCCTTTAGAAATGTTCTAATTTGAAGGATTAAAATCTCAAGAGGGAGTGGGAATGTACCGGTATTGAATTGTGCCACACAGCCATTTCAGTCTCTGTTTGCATTAAGGGAATGACAGTTCCTTTTTCTTCTTCTATTTATAAATGGATAAATATATTTAARAAATTATAAACATTTATAAATAGAAGACTGCGTAGGTACCTTGTACCAACTCTGATAGATTGGGTGGATACAGAGGTGATACAATGGTGCAAAATAGTTAATGTAGCAGTATCGGGATGGTACAGAAGCCTCTGCTCTGATGACGATGGTTTGTACAGAATAAGGCTATGACTAGCCCRTGTTACCCTTTAATTATAACGCAGTGTCTTCTTGTCGCAGATCCTCGACGACGGCCAGTCTCCTAAACACAGTCAGTGTCAGAACCGCGCTGTGCAGGAGTGGAGCGTGCAGCAGGTGTCCCACTGGCTGATGAGCCTGAACCTTGAGCAGTATGTGTCTGAGTTCAGTGCCCAAAACGTGAACGGGGAGCATCTCCTTCAGCTGGATGGGAGCAAGCTCAAGGTAATGGGCTGTCTGGACTTCGCGACGAACTGTATTATTTATTTTCAGATTTTAAGTGAGAAGTAAAAAGTAAGAATTCTGCAAGAAAATAGGGAAGCCCTGTGCATGGGATGGTAACAGACTGAAATAATAAACACAAAGTAGATGATTGATAGTCACAACATCACTTTGCGAAAATTCCCATGTGCATTTAGATTCAGAAGTCCAGAAGCAGATGGCATTTGCTCTGTGAAAACGATGGGTGTATATAGTGTGTCCACATTTCCATGCATCACTCATCCAGCAGCACGTACAAGTGGAATTTGCATGCACATCTCATCCAGCTCTGTTTCACAAAAGAGTGTTTCACAGAATATAGTAAGTAGAAATACATTATAAGTAGCTACTGAAGATTGGATTACTGTGATACTAAAGGCTTAGGCTGGGCAGCAATTGTGCAATGTTAGAACTAGATAACAGTTTTGATATATAAAGTGTATTCTATTTATTGCAATGGAAATATTTCTCAAAAAACAATTTCAGATAGGAGTTGTGAGCTGTTTAGCTTATCTGAAAGTCAAAATCCTGCTGTTTCAAGCTGGGAGCCCTTCCGTTGTGAAATTTTGTGCTTACCATTTCATTCACTCTAGGATTTTTACAAGAATAAAAAGATTTTTGACTACAGGATACCAGTGGGATCTGGGAAGTCTTCCTCTGCATAGACTTAGAAGACTTCAGGCAAATTGTCTTTCTATGCCACATTTGATAAATGAGACCAATATAGTCAAACTTGGTTTGCAATGACAKCTGCTTTCATATTCTAGAAGAGAGACGTATGGAAAGTACTATAGGAGTATAGGATAATGTTCCTTATGCTGTGTGTTTCCCAGATCTGCTTAGTTTTAATGGTCTTCTGCTCACGAAGATTTACCTTTGCTTTAAATTTGTCTTTCTCCATCTCAGGCTCTTGGTATGACATCTTCCCAGGACAGAGCAATCATTAAAAAGAAGCTAAAGGAAATGAAAGCATCCATGGAGAAAGCTCGTAAAGCTCAAGAGAAAATGGAGAAGCAAAGGGAAAAGCTTAGGAAGAAGGAACAAGAGCAGCTGCAGAGGAAAGCAAAGAGAACAGACAAGTCTGCCTCGGACGCGGCAGAGGGCACTAAGGAGCAGTGACAAGCAGGACTGCTGTGTTCCTGACGCGGGGGCACGCCCAGGGGAGAGAAACCCTCACCCAAGCAGGTGCCCCTCCAGCCTTCCTGTATTCACTACACGAGAGTATGTACACAGAAATGGGGCTATAAATAGAATGAGTAGGGAAATTCATGTTGTGTAGTTTTATTTTCCTGCATATCCAGTTCACGCTCATTGTTGTTGCCATGCTAAACGAGCCCAGGCCCTCGGTTTGTTTTGTTGTTGTTGATGGCTAACAGGTTTCATACTTGTGCGGCGCTGTTTCCTTCCAAACTCCTCTCCTGCCCTGAGCTCCGTGTGTGGGTCACTGCAGAGACCCACAAGATGTTGAGGAGCATGGTCCTGCTTCACGTGTGCAAGCAGGGCGGCCAGCCAGGACGACTGGGAACTTCCTTCAGCTCAGCAGAAGGAGCTGCTCTCCCTCCAGTAGAGCTGACCTAACTTTCTAACTGGAATCTCAGCTTCTTGGCAGTGTTTTGATACTYGGTTCCGTCTACTGGAATAAGTTTCATCTTGCATCAGTACCTTGAAGTGACACTGCTCTGGAAATGCACCTGGTTGGTGACTTCTTCTTGTGCACTGGAGATAAAGACAAGCGAATCCATATTGCCCCTGGGTAAAAGACAGGAAATGAAGCTCTCTCTGTTGACCGTACAGCAGTTTAATCCAGGAAGGAGGCAAAGCCTTAAATGAGTATGTGAGTTTACACAGGAACTGAGGATAACATTTATCCTTTGGATATCTGAGCGAGGATGAATTTCTATCTAGAGCACAGCATACAGATCTGTACAAATTTAATTGTGCTCCCAGGGTGTGTAGGTAACTTTATTATAGCACACTGCTTTCTTTTTCATGTATTTTGATCAGGAAACTGGATTTCTTTTGCTCCGTTTTTTCAAGGAAAGCGCCACATCTTCAGATTCATTCTCCAGTAAGCACTGGGAGAACAAGCTTTGTGCTGTGCTGTTATGAAGTTGTCAGTGGAAACGTTTAGCAAACTTGAGTCTGTTAAAGACTTTTCAGTTTTTAAGAAGTGCACTTTAAGAGGAGGAAGAAGAGGGATTCTGCTTAAAACAAAATTCAGTATGTTGCTGTTGAGATCAATGCTACCATGGAGGTGAAGGTTACTAAATCCAAAGCTGCCATATATTCAATGTCATAATTAGTGTGTTTAACCCCACCAAAAAATTGAAGTTTTAGGTACGGGATGTAGAATGCTTGGATGATCTAGCTGGTGCTGTGTTATATGCTTGAGAGATTTCTGTTTTTCTGGTGTATATGAGACCATTGACCAAACTGGTGTGTAGGTTTTGGCTATGACAGAAGCCAACAGTATATCTTGCACTATGTGAAGATATATAGTATCAAGAAGAGTATTCAAAGAATACTCTTAAGCATATTCAAATATTTGATATTTCTTCAAAAGAATGGAAAGACAGCAGGCAAGTATCCACAGTACAAATTTAAATGTTTTACTGTATTGCTTTATGGTCAAAGAAAACTGTGTAGCAGCACTTGTAGTCTAGGAGCATCCCTTCCTGCGTTGTGGAAGTGGCAGGCTCCATCTAGTCGGCCATGCTAAGACTTACATTGCTTAAGCTGTTGATGCAAAGCCAGAAACTTGAACTTAAAAAATTGACAGGCTAAAAATGTATTTGAAATACTGAATTATTTTAAAGCAAATCTTTGTGTTAGTTGAGTTTGGCTTCTGTTCTGCACTTTGACGTTTGGATTTTTGTCTGTAAAGCTCTCTGATGGAGCTCAAAGATCGAGACCGCTGGGGTGCAATGTTTGTAGTTTAATTTTGTAGTACGAAATGTTAGGTTTTCAGTTCAGTTGTAGTAGTAACTTTGACATGTAAACTGATAGAGCCTAGTACATTTAAAAATAATACACAACCCAGTTACTTAGTATTAGCTTTGTTTTTCCTTCCACATCCATTTTCTGCACAGTTCTGATATATACTTTATTCATATATAAAAAAAATGAAGTTGTGGTAAAAGATACTTCCTGATATTTATGAACACTTGTAATATTTTTTCTTGAGATAAAGAGACAAGTGGCAAAAAAAAAATGTCTGCTAGTGAAAATTCCATATTGAAGTGAATCTTTCTGCAGTCGTTATAGGAGAAAAATTATACAAATGAGTAACAGGAGCTCTGTGAAACTACCATTCAGTTAGTTTAGGAGCTTACAGATTTATATACAAGGAAGAGAAATTATCTGGAAGAAACTGGAAATTTAATATTTTAAATGCAAAGTTCATATATGCGTTCAGTGCTGATTTTCTCTTTAAGTTATGTTTACATTAAGTGACTGTATATAGTAATCTAAGGAAGTGTCCCAGTTTGTGTTTTCAAGTTTCCTAGAAACTTGAGCAGACTGCATAATACACTGAGTTTTTTTYCTTGCTGCTTAGAACAGTGCCTACTTAATCTCTTTACAAATCATGTTCTTATTCTGCAGAATAACTAATTTGACTAAATTCTTCAAGTATTTGGGCATTCTTTTTTATTGATAAGCAGTAATGTTACTTTTTATTCTCTGTTTTAAAAAGAAAATCTGACTTAAAGTGGCAACTTAGATTTAAGATAAAAGCATAAAATGCATATCGACTAACGCCTGAAAACAGAGCACACCAAGCAACGTCAGGAGTTTCACTCTTCCTTTTGTGATATAAAGAGATTTATGTGCTTTCTTTTGTCAATTGTAGCAGCTCAGTTTGGGGACATACGGAAATGTGCCTGGATTACGGTTGTTAAGAGCAGTGTTATTTAAGACCTTAAGTTCTACAATATTTTTAAAATAGAGTTGCATTTTTTCCCCTTATATTCTAAAATGACCTGTATGAAACAGAATATACAGACATCTCTCATCCTTACCAACTTGGAATTTCCTGCAAAGATGCTCAGTGGAACCAAGGTGTGTTTCTGTGTGAAAAGAAGGAACGAGCGCCCCGTGCTATGGAGACTGGAGAGACTTTCAGCTCACGTAACCGTAAGCAGCTTCCTCGTCTCAACTTCAGAGCTGAAGCAGTTCTGTGTGTGCCCACCCATCCTCACCGGTCTCGCTGTTGGCTTCTGCCGCCGCAGCTGGGCAGGAAAGTGCTGGACAGAGCTTGGTAAAGTTCGTACCCCAGTGTGATGCTTTCGCTTTTCTTACTTTTTTTTTCTTTTTTTTTTTTTTTTTTGCAAAGGTGCCTGCTATGCCGTGACTGCAGCCTGCTGCAGGGGTGCAGCAGGAGCCGGGAATGGCTGCGCAGGAGTCGCTCCCGCGGTAGCTCGCCAGCCCTTGGCTCTCGCTGCGTTCGAAGTGCTCGACCCCGAGCGGCGCGGGGCCCTGGTACCTCAGCTGCACAGGGCAGCCGCGGCCCCGGGAGGTGCTAGAGGGGGGCAGTGCTGCGTGCCGATCGCTGAGGTGAATCGGCTCCCACGTAAAGACAGTGAAGGAAACCCCGCTTCTAGCAGGGCGGAACCCAGCGCTGCTGTGGGCAGGGAGAGGGGTGGTGGTTAGCTGTGCGTGGCTGAGGAGCACCAGTCTGGGGACGGCATGGAAATCAGACAAGGTTTCATGTATACAGCCGTCATTCGTTAAAACCCTACAGTGCAGCCCGTGCGCTTGGTTGCTGCTGGAGTTCAGGAAGGCTTGCCAGAATCAGGAGTCGTGTGTTAATCTGTTAATAGTGCATTTACAGAGGATATGTATTGCAGTGCAGRTGTTCTTACATTCACTGGCCTGTCAAAGAGAAAGCAAAACCCAAACCTGCTTTTTCCAGGGGGCTCCTTGCCCTGCAGTGTCACCGAGCTGAGGGCTGGTGGGACCCTCTCAGCAGGGCTTCCCTCAGCCCGTGCCCTCCATTGCGAGGAAACCTCAGGAAGCCTCTGCTGCGGTCCAAAACACTCATAAGAACGGGTGTTGGAAAAAGCAGGCACGTGCTTGGTCGACTTAGACGTTGTTAACAGTTGAAACGGGCACGGTGCGCAAAGTGGTTAGATGTTTTGGGTTTAGTTTTGTTCAATTAGYGATTGAGAATAATGAAATAAACCAGTTTCTGGAAAGAAAAATGTTTAAGCTGTGAGGTGTGTGGCTTGGTTCTTCTTTCAGTGACTGCGTGTGGCTCTGTGCGTACATACAGATGGACCCTTGTGTGTACATAGAGGTGGAACTTTGTGTGTACATACAGGTGGACCCTTGTGTGTACATGTGGGTGTACGTGCATGGGTTTGCACCCGTCGGGGTTAGCAGTTGTGAGTTCCAGAGCCGTGGGACCATGGTATCCATCGCACGTCCCAGTGGGGTCCTGGTGCCACGTGGGGACTTGGCAGAGCCACGCGCACCCTCCGCCCTGCCCACAGCCCTGCTGCCCGCGCTCTGAGACGTGTTGTGTGCCTGGCGGGTCAGGGGATGTTTCAGGTTTCGTTAAAACCGTAGACAGAATTGTCCTTTTTGTGTCTTTCTGCATGTTGGTCCTCTCTGTTTTTTTGGCAGCATTGATTTACCGGTGCGCTAGTATTTTAGGGAAAAACAGTGTTTGTATGTTTYGTAAACCAGGTTTGAGTTTGTGTTGGGGTGTGTTAAGCAGCTCGTTACTGAGCAGGGTTGTCAGTGGTGTTGGAGCRACCTACTCAGTGATCACAGGTGGCCCTGTGGTCAACCTCCTGTATGTGTTTTGCTCTGTTCATTTTCACCTGTGAAACGGTGTGCTTTTTCAAGGCTGTGGCACCTCAGCTGTGACATGGAGCCCTCCAGTCCCTCCTCGTCATGCCCCAGGCAGGCCTGGTGCCCTGTGCAGCTCAAGGTGTGCCCTCGTGCGGGGTGTGCGTTGGTGCTGGCTGCTGCCCTTYGTTGGGAAGCGTGGCTCTTGGGCACGGAGCGCGTGGTTTCGGTTGGGAAGGGGCCTCCCCCAGCCTGGGGAAATGAGCCGAGCAGGGCAGCAGAGGAGTCGCAGCCRGACAGCGACGCCCTGCGTGGACAGCCCGGAGGCAGCAGGGAGCGCCGGGCGCCACCTGCAAGGGACCAACAGGCCCTTGGGCCTTCAGGGGAGCACGCGGTGACGGTCCCTGCCGCCCGTGGGCACCGTCCCTCGCTCGTGTGCGGTGCCCCTGCCGCACGCGTGCTCGCCGCTCATGCTGCAGGGCGACTCGCTGGTCGCTGCCGAGTGTCGCRCGTCCTGCTCGGCGGCCAGGCAGCTAACGGACTGAAACGCACTRTGCGCTCTGTAAAAATCAACTATTATCTTTTTATATGATGGGGGAGGTCATTGCGCTTCTTTTTTCTTCTTTTTCTTTTTTTTAGAGGTCAGTGTAAATGGAGTGCATGTTATTCTGGAGTTTTCGTTTGTACATCTTGCTGTCTAATCATCTGCATGGAAGACCCCGTAGTGCCATGTCTGAGCTTGTTCTCTTGTGCTTGGTTAATATGAACTCCTCTAGGTTGTTGAGTTTTCCCAGAAAAACAACATTCTTTAATATTTAGTTATTTGGAGGCATCAAAATAAATAAAAACATGGTGGCCCTTTGTTTTCTTACAGTTTAAATACAAACAACAAAAGCCTTGTGGTTTAAAGTTAATTTGTTAGTGTAAATAAATTTCTTGCCAATGAGTATTATTGTTGTTAGACAACGAATGCAATAAAATGAGAAATCCTGAATCTTTATTAGAATGCGTATGGAGTCCTCGCTGTCCTGCTCGTCCGGCGGCCGTCGCGGGAGCGACCCCGGTTGTGAGCGGGGCCGGAGGGCGGCTCCGGCACCCGTCCCTCCTCCGCCCGGCGCTCGACGCGGTGCTCATGCTGCTGCTGGGGAGGACCGGCTGACATGCGGGGCGCACGCTGAATCCCCTTTACAGTCTGCTCTTAGGTAGAAAGAAATAAGACACAAAAACAGCGAGGAAGGAGAGTGGCCGATTTCCTAATGAAGGGATAAAGTGTAACTTGTGATGGTTTGTTACGACGAGGTAAAAACAGGCTACCTTCACATGGCTGTTAGTCCATTTTTTTTCTGAGGTTTAAAGAGAGCTGCCTCAGTTTTGGTTTGTAGACTGTCTTACTATTTTATACTCAAGTATCGATTAGCTTTAACCGCAATGGCCATTTCACAGATTCCAAATCCAGCAGGCCTCCAGCTGAGCACATGTAATATAACGTTATTTTTATTTTTGCACTTCGCAAAGCTTTAGATTACGAAGYAGCAAAAGGCCCAGACTCCAGTTTGTCTGGTTGTACCAATGGATTTACATCCGGCAAAATCTGGGCCGGATCCTCTGCCCTTAGGCGGGATGGGAGGCCTCGGTAACCCAGACTGCGGCTGCATCATAAATGTTACAATGTTGGCATCGCCTGGGGGACGGTGAGAGGACCCTCAGCCCACAGACGAGACCAAGTTTGTAATAGGTCCAAAATAAGGCCTGGTGCCGCCTGTGCTCACTTGGCCTGGTTGCTCGTGACCATTGTCGCAGACACCCCCGTTTAGGAGGCTGGACTCGAGGTCCAGCTTCCTCCGCTGCTGCTGCTGTGCTCCACCTGGGATCACAGGGTCACAGAAGGGCTGAGGTTGGGAGGGACCTCTGGAGATCATCTAGTCCAACCCTCCTGCTCCAGCAGGGACCCCTAGAGCACGGGGCACAGGGTGGCATCCAGGCGGGTTTGGAAGATCTCCAGAGAAGGAGACTCCACAGCCTCTCTGGGCAGCCTGTGCCAGGGCTCTGTCACCCTCACAGGAAAGAAGTTCTTCCCCACATGGACATGGAACCTCCTGTGTTTCAACTGGTTCCTGTAATGCCTGGCCACCCCAACAGGGAGAGTTGACCCTTGCGCTGGGTCCCAGTGCCGCTTTTGTGGTGGGGCGGGAGTCGCGGCCGTCGYGCCCTGCTCAGTCCCTGCGTCCTGCCAGAGGCTCCAGAGCCTCCTCCCCAGGGTAGGGGCAGTCAGCAGCACCCGCGTGTCCTCCTCGCCACTGCCTGAGGAAGCGGCCAGCCCGTGCAGAGGCTGCCCACAGGGAATGCTTTCATAAACCCTTTCGAAATAACATTTTTTTTTAAAAAAAGCACGGTCGGTAACAAGAGAACGCATTCTTTATTTTCTGCATGGCCATGAACAGTTTAAAAAAGTGGTAGAAGTTTGATAAAACTCAACATCATGTAGTTTCACTCATCTGAAGAGGTCTGGGTTACAGGAAAATGTGAAATTAGTTTCCTATCTGTTACTTTAACACTGTTGAGGCAAACCCTGATGCTGCCCCTCCACGACCCCAAGTGAACCGATCAGCGCTTCAGCTGTCTCGCTGCCCTGCTCTAAGACGGTACCTCGAGAGCAGGATGCTTCATTTCAGAACAAGTCGTGTCGGAGCCTAAAGCAATCTTTGCGAAACGSCACCCCAGGGGCTTTAGAGCAGATGACAAGTAAGTCAGTATCGCAGCCTGCCTGGGTCTCGAGAGCCTTCCCCAGCGCTGTGTTCCCTGTTCATGACAGCACGGCACGTTCCTTGGGATGGCAGCTGCACCGGGGACCCCCCCTCAGAGAGCCTGCAGTGTCCCGAGGATGTCGCAGACCAAGCGCCGGAGGAGGGAAGTGGCCAAGGAAGAAGAAACTAAGCCGGGGTTGCTGCAAACTGCGTTCCTGAGGCTGGTCCCAACGCCAAGGGCAGCAAAGGGTCAGGACAAAAGGCGGCTGTCTGTGCTTGGGGCCAGCTCTGCAGGCCACAGGAAGGGGCTGACAGCTGGGTCTGTGCTGCACTTGGCTAAAAGCTGGGGCTTGTGACCGACCCTGTCACCTGAGTTCCCGGGGCAGGGAGGATCTGTGGGATGTCGGACAGAGCTCCGGTGTGGGAAGGAAGGGGATTCTGACACCACTCCAGACATAACGTGTGCTGGAAGGCTGGACAGACCTTCCTGGAACGCTGTGATCAGCCCCAGGGAAGTCAAACACGGAACACGCAGGGGCCGCACGAGGGGCCAGGCGCTGCAGCGGAGCACCCGTGAGCGGCCCCAGTGCTACAAAGGAGCCGCTCCAGAGCCTGACCTGGGCTGCAATAGAGCGTGGGTGCTGCTCCGGAACCTGCCCTGGKCTGCAGTGGAGCCGCTCCAGAGCCTGCCCTGGGCTGCAGCAGAGCGCGGGAGCCACTCGGGTGCTCTTCACCGACAGATCCAGGGTTTGTGCCTTGTAGAATTAAGTTTTTGAAAAGAAGGAAACAGCTATAGTGTTTTAAAATACTTAAATGTAAGCTAATTTAATGTCTTTAAAAGAGAAGAGAAAATCCCTGGGGCTGGAATAACCTTAATTCTCCTTGCACTGTTTGCTGAAGTGTTAGGGGAGGCTGGCAGGAAGGTTCAGCAAAAAGGGCACTGGCACAATCCCTAGGAAAGCCCAAGGATCGGTGACAGGGAAGCSTGTCAGACATTAGTTAGCAATTCTCAGTAAACAGTCAATTTTCTCCAAGAAAAGAAACAGAAATCCAGTCACAACGGGTAAAAATTCCAGGTCTGCCAGTCTCAGCTATTCATAATCACAATCTGAATTTCAAGTTTATTCTTTCACCCCTCACTGACACAGGGTCGGCCCCCTTACGGAGCGGAAAGCCAATGTCTCACCTTAAATTCCAGTGCCTTTACTACTGCATAGCACTTTCATTTCCCTTTGGGAGAGGAAGCCTCAAACACTTGGCCACGGCTCTGGTTAACCTTTATTGGGAGCGTCCTGTAAGTAGCGGGTTTAGCAGAAACTATGTGAGTTCGCAGGGAACTGACTCCCTTCCTCGGGCGGGCGCGGGACGCGCGGGCCGGGCTATAGCTCGCAGTAGAGCGCTCTGTGAAACACGGTGCCCACGAGGAGCTTCCCATCGTGCAGCGCCGCCGCCGAGCTGCCCTGCAGCACGGAGCCGTCGTCGGCGTAGACGCGCGTCACCGTCGGCTGCTCCGACAGGATGTCCTGGATGCGCAGCACCTGCAGCGGGGGAACGCGTCTGCTGAGGCACACGGCAGCCTTAAAGCACGTCTGCAAGAGCCAGGGCCACTGCCTGGTGCGGGAAATAACACAAGCTGCTACTAAATATGTTCATTCTGACGACGTCTTGTGGGAGGCTCAGTACAGCACTAAAACCCAACGGAGAGCAACCAGCCACCTGCACGCTCAAGAGCTCGCGCACACTGCAAGCACCTCCTTGGTTCCCAAGGAAAACAGAATGACAGTGTCAGCTACAACTGAGCTACACTCGCACAGCTGAAGCTGCACCATGAGGCTTTGCTGGTCTTGCCTTGCACCCAGGGGATAATTTTGCTCTGCAGAGAGGTGCTGGCTCAGTAATTAGCACTGTGCATCAAAACCTGATCGTGCAGCCACAGCTGCACAGAAAGCAGCCTCAGAAGCCCACAAAGATGGAAGAGCTAACTGGAAATTAAATGGCTGTCTCCTTAGTACCTGCATAGGAGGTTGTTAGCTGAGTTTACATCACTCACGGTTTCCATGCGAGACCAGAAGCTGTAGGCTGGGTGACTGGGAGGTCTTGGCTTTCACCAAGGCACCTCAGGCCCCAATTGCTATGCCAGGGTGAGTTGAACAGAGCACCTTTCTGGCACAGACAGATCCAAGAGACTAATAGCATCTCCCAAAACACACCTCAGAGGCAGGAGGATCTTCGGGATTGTAGAAGATCAGCTTCATCCCATTGGGATGACATCCTGTCCAGATGTCTCCAGTGTGAGGGTCGATAGATAAGTTATCAGCTAGCGTGTCCAGCTGCAGCATCTACCCAACAGTGAAGAAAACAAAACAAAAACAGAGAAGTTAACGCTATCAGCAGCCCTGGAAGCTCATTATAACACTCTCATTTTCAGTCATAATCAGTAGACTTATCCAAGACTCTCCTCTCACAAAGCCTTGAGCGAAGAACTGGTCCTCGTTACTCCCTGCCCCAGGGCCGCGGCTCCTCTTTACGGAACCCCCTCTGCCTCCTCCCGGGCAYGTCCCCTCCAGGCTCTGGCCCATGGCTGCTCCACCCGTCCACGCGGTGCCCGCGGTGCCTCGGAGGGGGCACTGCATGGCCACGGCACCAGCTGCCGCGCAGCTCCTCAACGGCAGAGCCAGGACTAACCTGCCCCCTCGCTGCAGCTGCAGCACTCACCTTCACGCGGGTGAGGTTCCAGTTGGCGTGCTTTTCCATAACATGGACCGCAGAATCCATGATATCTGCAACATAGATGTACCTTCAAAAGAAAGCACCTCTTAGCAACCTCTATGAGCGAGCAGGTACCAAAAGCAGGCAGCTCCCCACACACAAGGCCAGCTCTTCCCATGGGGAATCCCAGCGGAAACTCCAAGCAGGCCACAAGGTGCCAAATTCACAGAATCACAGGATGGTTGAGGTTGGAAGGGACCTCTAGAGATCATCTAGTCCAACCCCCTGCAGGGACCCCTAGAGCACGGG
>PTEX01000200.1:1337821-1409421 GCA_003342815.1 Eudromia elegans | reverse complement strand
GCTCCGCTCCGCCGCGCGCCACCCCGGCCGCGGGACGCGCCCTCCGGGCCCCGCGGCGCCGCCCCCTGCCCCGCGCCCGCCAGTCCCAYTGATCGGCCCCTTCCCGACGGAGAAGGCGCCGCTCAAACAAGCGGACAAGCAAGCAAAGTTCCTCGCCGGCCCGCGGGAGCGGGGGCCGCCCCTCAGGCTCCTGCCTGTTGTGGCAGCAGCCCACGGGAGCTTCTCCCCTCCCCAAGCTGAGTTTTGCCTCTGCCTGGCCTGGCTGACTCTGGGGTGGTTTCTTTGAAAGTGCCTACGGGTCCCACGCCAGCGGGTCTGCTCTAAGGGTAGCCCATGTGGGGGCTGGATGAGCAGCTCTGTGACAAACTATTATACCTGCAGGACAAAATATACCTGTACGACCAAATGTGACAAAGATACACCTATAAACCAAGGGCTTCCCGTTATTTACGGTCAAACTCCGGGAAATACAGCTCATGGCAGAGGTAAGATCAGCAACCATCCTGCACCTTGGTTTTACCGTATTTTAYGGTAAAAACGGCTTTTAGGGTAAAACGGCTCAGGCAGCAATGACTTCTGATCCCAACCAGCTGCAGCACCGTTGGTATGTTCCACATGTTTATTTATAACACACCTTGACAGAGCACATGCTAGTTCCTGCCTGGGTCTCATTTTTGGCACATAGTGGGTGCAGTACATCTGTACTTTCCTTTGAGATGAAAAACTCCTTTTTCCATATGTTTGGCTAGTGTGGAGGCATGTGGCATCCTCTGTAGTCAGAGCAGCTGAACTGTCACTCTGTGGCCGCATCTGACATGAAGGATGTCTAATCCAGATCCAGAAATCTTCCCTAAGGAGTGTCCATTTCTYCACATTGCAAGGACCCATTCGAGTGGAGGAACCTACTCTGCAGACGCCTGAGGTAGTGAGTCTCACCTGCAGTTATCCCATAGTGGAGGAGGAAGACGCTGGTTTTTGGGCAGCTTTCATCCCGAGCAAAGTCCTGGCTAGCTGGGGGACTGTCATGTCAGCACGTGGTGCCCAGGGGTGTTCCTCCCCGTGGGGCCTGTTGGAGCTCAGCTAGAAAACACGTGTCTGCTCTTTGGTCTCTAACAAACCTCCCCGAGCTCTTCACCTTTGGCACACTCGCCCGAGTCCTGGGAGCAACCTCTGYTCATGCAGTATAACCATTAAAAGCAGGAGAGAGGCATGTTATCTGCTGTAGGATTTCAGTTGCGGAAGGTGTCAAGTGGAGGAACGAACACAGAAGGGAGAGAGGAAAAGCATTAATCCAGTTTAACCATTTTGACTCCTCTGCAGTCGAGGAAAGGACCTGTGAACACATCCAAAGTGGGTTCAGTCCATCACAAGAGAAGAGGGTGAAGGAGGATGAACAGGACTCTGGGGGGTGCCTTGGCTCACTTGCTTTCCCTCCACGTGCAATGGAAGGAAGATAGGTACCAAAAAGAGCCAAAAGCCTGACATGGCTAAATGTAAAGGGAGTAAATTCTACTCCTAAAAACCTTAGAAGTCCTAAATTTTTCAACTGTTAAGTATATGYCCTTTACATCTACTTCTCTATCACATATTATCTTTTTAGATTAAATAACAGATCAGTACAGACAGGCCTTGATTTCACAACAAACTGTTTCAAAACACACCATGCCAAGTCATTAGTGAAACTGTGTTGCTAAACCAACTAAACTCTTTTTTTATTCAGATTTACTCTCACTTTACCAATGTTAATCCAAAGTAAATTCACAGGCGTCTGTATTGCCAAAGTATTTACAATGGATTTATGGTAAAGAATAAAGGTCAGATTAGGGCTCCAAAGCACTCTGGAGAGGAAGGAGGTCACCTGATTAAATACAGACACCTGCACTGTAGACACGGAAAGTTGAACTCTACCTTACAGACCGTATTGGGGTGCATCGTCACAGATAACTGAGACTGTTGCTTAACATATTGGCAGACTGCTAGTCGAAAAAGGCTTATGAAGACACTGAGGATTAAATCGTTATTGCAGTGACTATAGAGTACCCTTATGCAACCAAAGAACGATTCTACTTGGGTCTCAATAGCATCATCAAGATAGTTCAGTGAAACACCCCACTCATCACGCTGACATGATGATACTGACTTGGTGAGGACACCAAGTTTGGAAAAAGTTCTATGTAGGTAGTTTCAGAAAGGGAAATGGAGCAAAATGCTCCCAGCAGCGTGTGTTAAAAACCTGTTGATCCCTACCAGGACTGTCCCGTTAGCTCTGCGGCACAAGAGGCACTGGCTGCGTTTGGGATCCAAGCACCAGTGTCTCCCTACTTTTGCCACTGTGTTGCAACCAACATTTGCAATGTGAGAATTGCCCAAGCAATTGCCCAGAGGACAGAGCTGCTGTGCAATGAGTGGGGAGTCAGAGAGCAGTCACTGTYCAAGCCCTGCTCTGCAAACAGTGAATCAAATACAGGCGATGAAACATGGACACAAAGACCAGGCAGATGTGAGGAAGCAACTAGCAACCAGCCTTGATATTGCCATAGCTCAACAGCAGAAGCAGAGGGTAGGTGTCAAATCAATGTGGAAACACTCAATATGCTCTATTGACTTCCAAAACTGAATTCATCCATTTTTGCCAAACGTGGCCATCAGGGCTGGATTAATGCAAAGGACCAATCCATCAGATATCTGTTGACATCCATGCAGGTGTTGCACCAGGCTCCTAGTAAAAAYAAAAATTGGAAAGCAAGAAATTTGCTTACCGTAAAACCAGGCAGAAAGCACCAGCAGATCCTGGGCTTTGCCTGCTGCAGCATATAGGACTGGAATGAGGGGAAGTGCCTCAAAAGCTGCAGAGATTAAAGATCACAAGAATTTCTGCAAAGGCTGTGGCCCTGCAGTGTTAACCCAGGGGAATAAAAGGGATCAAAGGGAAATTGCAGATTGCTCATTACAAGATCCCAGCAATTCAGTAAGTCCCACATCCCTCAGCTTGAATGAAGTTGAAGGTCCCCACTCAAGAGCAGAGGGCAGGGATTTCCTACAGCTGTTCAGCAGCTGCCACAGAGCGAGGCAAAGTCCCTGCTAACACCTCACCAATATGTGCAAGCTGAGTCACCACCTAGTTAAAAAACTAGTGTGTATCAGTGTGTATAAAAACACTGTCCCTCAAGAGGTTCAAGAATACAATGTCTGACTGCCTTTTACACACAAAAAGGTGAACTCTCCTTCAGTGACACCGAGATGCATCCATCTTTTCAACTGCTGAGAAAAATTCCCATCAGAATAATATCAATGGATCTGCTGGTGAGGCCACTCGAAATATTCTCGGAGAGTCTGGATTGCAGCCTGGTCTTAATTCAAAGACAGCAGAGAAAGGGTCTCCACGCAGCCATTCCAGAGCCAACCAAAGCCTCCAGCGCTGTTGGCCATGAGCAACCCAGAGGCATCCAYATAGATTTGGATGCCCAGATAATCTGTGAATCTCTTTTGCTTATTTTGTGGTGGTGCAGGGCAATGCAAAGCTTTTCCATGAGGACATAACATCAAAACYTGTCACTGTCAAAAACAGCCCCAAGCAAAACTGTGTCCTGGCACAGCTCTTGTTTACTATCTTGTATGATAAACAGCTCTTCTTACAGTGCTTCTTACTGCACCTGGAAACAACAGCGAAGGGAGGCGCTTTAATTATTTTATARGTGGTGGAGCTGCTAAACTGGAGAGATGCCAGGCTAAATCCCAAGTGAGAGAGCTGCTCCCAGGCACTATGCCCTCGGCTGATGACAGTGTGCTGGGGGAGGAGAGTACTGCTCATGTCTTTGATTGCACTGATATGGTTCAGCCTGGTCACACACAKAGAGCAAATAGTGCTGCCCTTTTTGTCCATGCAAAGGTGTGCTGTGCCAGTAGGGCAGCGCAACRCTCGAGTCTTGCAGGTGAAATTCTGCCATCTCGGCAGCGAGCCGCCTCTAGTCTTGTGGCTCATAGTGGTCATGAMGGGCGAGGAGACCAGGGCAATTTTTGAAGGATTAAAGCCCTATATCTGGAAGGAAAGAGGCTCTTGGCTTCAAATGCAAGCAGCGATGAGCCATGTTCATGTCATCTGCAATCCTGTGCACACCAGAAGCCTCAGACACTATGCAGGCATCACACCGAGAGCCTCAGCCCACTCTACGTGAATGACTCCCATACGCATGCTGGTAAAAATGTCAGGAYGACCTCCTGAACACCGAGATTTGAAGCCTGTCAAATATTAACCATTGCCAAAGACTCATGCGAGCTCATCTGTGCCAGTGTGAGCACTGGGGCAAGCGTCAGGCAAAACACCTGGCCATGCTCCATGCTGGGAGGGAGCAMACAGTCAGTTCAGCAAAGCCTCCCAAGCAGGCACCCTATCCGGACTACCAAGCTTGGAATCAGTATCAGAACCCAGGAGGCTCACAAGCAACTGATGTGGTAGTTTGCAACATACCAAAGACATCAAAGCCTGCCAGCAAAGCAGAACAGCCCGGCGACACAAAAGGAATTARGGGGAAATACTTAATTAAGCAAAGCTACACCTGTAAACTCATTTACTTATGCATTGCAAATGTGAGACGCATTTGTCGGAAAAGAAGCCACAAAAGCTAGATTTCCAGAATACAACATCTCAGTAAAATGAAGACGCCATGGAGAACAGGAGAGGTGCTGGAGGCCTGGAAGAAAGCCAGCATCTTTCCTGTGAGGGTGACGGAGCCCTGGCACAGGCTGCCCAGAGAGGCTGTGGAGTCTCCTGCTCTGGAGATCTTCCAAACCCGCCTGGATGCCACCCTGTGCCCCGTGCTCTAGGGGTCCCTGCTGGAGCAGTGAGTTGGACTAAATGATCTCTAGAGATCCCTTCCAACCTCAACCAGYCTGTGATTCTGTGCAGTTAGATTAAGAAATTGAACAGCTTTCAAAATACTAACACAAAGAAAGGAAGAAAATTGTTCTGCCATTCAAATACTTGAACAAACATAAAAAATATTATATATACTACATATGATGTACTCTCTGGTTAAGAGCTTTAGTATACAGCTTATTTATAAACTATGGACATYTTAAATTATATTAACACCATGAAGCAGAAAACAAGAAGAAACGGAGAATGAATGCAGCAATCCACATGTGTTCATGAGTTTTGATTCCAGCATGTGCTTTCTYACTTTGTGGACTGTCCCGCATTTACAGCCAAGCCTACTTTCAAATCTACAGCAGTGTGAGCCCATTATAACACCACCAAGGTCCACGTGATTTTTTTTTCACACTTCCAAGCAATGGGTACTCATGCTTCACTGATGTTACTTCAAATATACTTGAGTGCAGATTTTGGCTTCAGAGGCCCTTACGTGACTCAAAGAAAAGGAGAAATTCAAATGAATCTGTTCTAATGGAGCAATCAGCAGTAACCTGGTGTTATGGGAAGCATTGGTGTTCCTTGACAGGAAGATGGTGGCCCCACCCTGAAACCCATGAAGCAGAGGTGACTATAGGCAAAGCGTGGCTGGAGCATTTGGGGTTTCAGACAATGAGGATGAGCCCAAATTAACACCCTCACTCCTGAACAGATAGCTCTGTGGGTCTGGTGGTTCGGTTTGGCCAGATCATTCATTGTGCATTGAGCTGGCCAGGCCACCCTTCTACCATGTAGGTTACTTCATGTTCAGCTCAAGTCAGGAGACACATAGGGCGACGGGCAACAAGCACCATAAGGATCTTGAGGTCCTAGAGAGAGACAGCCATCTCTACACATATCATGTGATGTAGAGTCATCACATGACAARTAATGGAATCAGTTTCCCTTGCATTTTCTGGCCCTCAAAAGTAATTACAGCCTTGAAAGGCGTTTGACATTTGTATGGGTTTATAGCAAACGCAGCCCACGGACTTGCTGAAGTGCAAGCAAGAGCAACSATACCTTCTCAACATGGCTTTCAAATGGAAGCACTTTAGACAGGTATTCCTTTATTTTTCTCTATGTTTTCCCCAATTTTCAAACCCTATTGGTAAAACTACTGTGAAAACTAAATAAACTGTCATAATGCTGGACCTTAAACCATGCTCTCCCAAGCCYTGTCATCTAATCCTTAAGGTATACAGGGTAAGTCGGACACCTAAAGCTTGCAGAGTGTGCAAGTAACACCCGTTCACTGGATGGAGTAAGTGTAGCTACCCGTCCTCCATCAGAATCAAGATGAAACTGAAACACAA
This sequence comes from Eudromia elegans, assembly GCA_003342815.1. Taxonomy (NCBI): domain Eukaryota; kingdom Metazoa; phylum Chordata; class Aves; order Tinamiformes; family Tinamidae; genus Eudromia; species Eudromia elegans. The sequence continues at coordinate 1,403,196 of PTEX01000200.1, read as the reverse complement.
AATCTTTCAGCTGATATTCACTTAAACTTTAGGAGCAAACTGAATAGTATTGCTTTCAGTTTGCTAACTATATTGCAAACTATACTAGAAAAGTGGTCTAACACACACTGACAGTTAAGTCTAAAAACACCAAAAGATGCCTACAGTTATAATGTTAAAATATAGGACAGYTTACTTATTGTTGCTATGTTCTTAATGTAAAATACTTTCAGATATAAAGCCTATATATGGACAAATACTGTTATAAAGATATATATTCATTTAAAGATGTAACTCACGTATATTCATAAACTACTTATCTTTTAATCCTAAGCTGTAAACACATTATGCATAAAAGCAATCTAAGACCTAACCAAGGCTCACAGACATCACTGAGACCTACTAATCACAGCTTTTCCTCTGCAGATATCTGCTGGGAAACAAAGCACAGGGCCTTGGTGGAGCCAGAGCCAGTGGGCAGTCCTGAGACATCCACGGGCGGCACCTCTCTGGAGGAGGTGGGATGCAGRGGCAGATTGACAGGGTACGGGTGGGAGCAATGGGGAAGGGCGGCTTTTGGCTCGGGGCGGGTGGAGGGTGAATCCCTCTGGCTGTGAGATAGCTGCTTCTAGAAATGGAGCTGCACTTTGCCTTTGCTGTCTCATATGGAGGGCAGGGAGGGCTGCGGTGCCCTTAGGGCCCTGATGCTTGCTTGACTTTAGATGTCTACAGTAAAGATATCATTCCAAAGCTACATTTTATTGGGCTTCTTTTACAGTTAATGGAAGWAAATTAGTATTTCTGAAGCACATCTGATGTACTTCTGACCTTCATTTTAGGACAAGTGGAGTTGTGCCCTACAAGGTCACCTTAGATCTTCCCGGAAATTATAGGACAAACTCAAAGCCAGATGTCTACACTGTGGATATCTATGTTTGGGCAAAGGAAAAAGGATCTTCTGGTTTAATCTGACCGTTGCCCTGCTGCARGGGGTCACATCATCTTCCAGGCTAWYTTGCTCCAGCCTATAGTTTTCTTCTTTTATARTCCTTCTGTAGTTTTCTTATACTTCTCTGTGCCTACTAAGGAAATAGAAGCCTGGTCTTGAGAAAGGTGCTAGCGAAAACAAGTAGCAGCAGCAGCTTCCCTTATCTGCTTCCTCTATCTRTTCACTCCAGAAGCATCTTTGCTGCCTCACTCAGTGCAGAAATCTTCCATGAGAAGAGAAGATACAGTGCTGAGCAGGCTCTTAACGCCCTGCTTCTCCCACGGATAACACACATACCTCAAGGAGGAGTAAAAACACCTCTTAAGTTACCACTTCTCAAAAGAGAGTGCATTATTGTTGGGATTAGGGCTCCAATCGTCTGACAAGTAGGCTGATTTTTTAAAGATTTGATTATATAAAAAAATAAGACTTTTCTGTGAGTGTTTTTCAATGTTTTTCAGGTGCAATTCACTGTATCTCTGACATTACTATTATATTGATACTGAAAGTTATCAGCCTTTCAAGGCTTTTGAAACTTCAGAACTCTTATGTATTACCTCTGGGTGATCTATTAAAGGTAAAGAAGACACACAGTGTGCAGCATTGTATGTTTCTGATTCTTCCATAATTATTGGAGAGCCAAAGTCATGCTCTATATTTCAAACTCAGCCAGAACTCCTATTGACTTATAGGAGAATATGATTGAAAAAGAACAGGGTATAAATAGAACAAAAATGATTGAAGTGAAGACTTGGTCCACAGAAGACAAAGAGAAAAAATTAAGAAAAAAAMMCAAAAACAAACCTATATCTAATTCCTAGACAAAGCTACTGAGAAAGTTGTGATTGGTCACTACAGCAACTGATTTTTAAATGGAAATAAAATGCTTTTAATACTGCAAGCACATTTTACTGTACAGATTTAGTAAATGCACCCAGACCTGATTAGAGCAAATGCAATTTTAACAATAGATATTCTATAATATTGCAAACACTATCCCAAGCCAAAACAAGATACAAGTCATTATAAGATGCTAATGTTTTAACCATATTAGTGGTTTGAACCATATTAATGGCACAAGARGCAAATGGTAACATTAGTTATTTTCTTTCCTTAGGGAATCTTTTAATAACTGATCCAATTCAAGGCCACTCTGAGTGCAATGAGAAATAGTGCCTGTTTCCTTGGCTTTTCTACTAATGGATACAGGATGGTGGATAAACACACTGAGGTGTCCTCTGGAGGACGGAGGGATCCGTGCCCAGCAGCCACGGAGCCTCCGTCAGGCTGCACGTTCCCTGTCCGCCTCCTCACCGCTTGGCTACGCGCTCCCTGTTTTAGCGCTATCTCGTTTTCCCTCTGCGAACATTCCTCCCTCTTAGCAGATTCTTCCACATGTTTTTTCTTGGCGTCACTTCAAACTGAGTCCTTTACGGCAGGAACAGTCTTATTCTTGGGCTTGCAAACACTACTGCTACTACTGAAGGAGTTAATATTCCTCTCTGTGTCACTATTTTGATCCAAGATGACTGGTATTTTGGAGTGTTGCCACTCTTGCAAAACTGGAGAGCATTCCATACTTTGGCTGCTTGCCTATCCAAAAAACTCAGTTTCTATGATACGTACTTGATATATAGGAAACGTCTCATAATACACGAGCTCAGCTCCACGCACAGCTTTGCCCCAGCCTTACTTTGCAGGCGAGGCAAAAACTGCTGGGAAGGGCCCCGTGAGAGCGTCTCTTCCCCAGCCACGGGCTKCCCGAGGCGGGCGCGGGGCCTGCGGAGGGACACGGGGCCGGGCCGCGGGCAGGCTGCCCGGGCAGGGAGCGCGGGGGCACGGGGCGCTCCGCGGGCAGCGGGTTATTTTGGTCTCACTGCTGTGAGGCAACGCTCGCCTCTGAGGAGCTGCTTTGCTTCCCTTGCACCCGCACTCTGAGCCTCACTTCGGCAGCCGGAGAGAACCGAGAGAGATTTGCATTTTAGCTGCGGTTACAAAATCCCCCAGGTTTAAGTACTGCCAGATACTATGGCACAAAGCTGTAGAAATATGAGAAGAATTTTCTACCCAACATGGTTAGGTAAGATTTGTTTCTTTCCATTCCTTGAAAATACTGACTTGAAAACACCTGATTTTGATTTCCCTACATATACACCTTGTTTGCAAATATATATGCCTTTAACCAAAGACCCTGACAGCATTTTATCTGGGTAAAGGTGACAATTTTTAACTATTTTGCAAAAGAAGAATATTCTGTGTATACTTTTTATATTCTTTTTTTTTTTTTCATCTTTATGGACATTTTTAAGACATCCCCAAACTCAGTGCTACCACTCTGTCGTCGACATATAACACCTTGGCTGTAAGACCCAGTCGCTTCTAGACATCCTAATGATGAATCCATAGCAGATTGGGAAGAATGTACAGAAAACAAAAGAAACGGGTCTCTGGAGCTGAAGATGGAAGGAAAAGGAAACCCATGGAAGAACACGTTCGGCCTTCACCATGAAATCTTGCCATGAAGTTCAGCAACTGTTGGCATCAGCCTATAATTTTATAACACATAATTGCCTTGAGACTGAATGTCTCTTAGTATACATTTCTATATTTCTTTATTGAAAGCAAAAGTAAATGATCCAGTCCCTCAGAGATACACAGGTGTTGTGCTCCTAGGAATTTGACYTTCAAGGAGTGGGGACATAAATGTCCATGTTTCTGAGGATCTGGGACACCCTTTTCTTTCCCCCTCCTATCCCTAACAAATGAGAGCAAAAGTGAAAATACAACAAAGAACAAGGGGAGAAAYCCAAACTGATAACACTAAGAAGGGTGAACAACCTATGGGGATTAATTTACAGAGAGGACTTTTCTCAGAAGAGCTGAGTACCTGGAAAAAAGTAGTTTGCACTTGGCACAGCTAAGGATTTTTTTTCCCCACTAAGAAATAGAGCAAGGAGAATGGGAAAGATTTATGTAATTTTTGCACTCACACTCAGCATTCTAGAAGAAAATCAGATAAAATATAGCAATGGCTAAAGCAGGCATAAAGATGTAGAAGAATGAAAAAAACAGYATTAATATTGGCAAAAAGATGTGTGGCACAGCTAAATAAAAGGACCGCTTAATCTGCTTTGGGAAATGAGCGATGTTGGGAAGAARCAATAGATTTGTAAGCAGCCTGGGCAGCGATGTGGGAACTTGGGCTGATGCAGCAGAGGCTGCAGAGGCCCCAGGAAAACAAGTGAATTGGGATCACAGCTGCAACACAATTTTAAGAGCTTGCGCTGCCCAGAAGAGATGAAAGCGAGGGATTAACTCAGGAGCCGTTTCTTGCTGCAGGGGCGGCAGATCTGAGGCTCAGCACATTTCCGAGTGCATGAGGCTTCTGAGCAGGACCGACTGCTTCATGTGGAGGCCCTGCTTTTCTCATTTAAGCAATGGGCTTTAGGCAGTGATCTGCTGAGGGCAGGGGAGGGTGCCCACCTTGCTGAGTGGAGATCTGTCCATCCAAAGGCAGGGTGCTATAGGTCCCTAAGGCTTCTACCAGGRCAGTTTCCATGTTGAAGCTAGAACAGCTCCCTGCTGCTCCAGTTGCATCACGGCTGCTCTTGGGAAGCCACTTGCTTTCTGGCTTTCTGCCTGCCTCAGATCGCAGGGCATTGCTCCTCACTTCCACAACTCTGCTCCGCTAGAGCTGCTCCCCGCTCTGCTCTGGACGCACCAGCAGAGCCGCGTAGCTGYGTCGCTCTGCTGCAGCAAGTGCCCAGGGGCAGCTCCAGCGTGGGAGACGTGTTTTGCCCAGCCCACCAGGACATCTTTTCTCATACGCTCCTTCTCTCCTCAAAGCTGTCTTTGCCTCCTATTGCCTCTCACTTTCCTACACACCCATGTGCCATCCTTCTCATCAGACTATCCTCTCCTTTTCTGAAATATCCTTCGTGTACACACCTCACTCAAGGCAGCTTTCCCCAGCTCAGTTCTGCTGCTCAGTGCCCACCTGATAAAGGACATGTGCCTGAAAGTGAAAATGCTTCCCTTGACTTCAGAGGACCTCGGATCGTGTCCACAATGACCTGCCTTATTTGACAGAGAAGGTCCTCAGGTCCTCAACAGCTTATCTGAAGTCACCAAGAGCATCATTGACTRAAGTGAAAATCAGCGTACACCTGAAAGGCCGGGCCTGCTCTGCTCCAGCTTACTGCAGCCCTTCTCCTTCCTCATGCCTTGGGAGGGATGGATCCAGCCCATCCCAGTGACCGCAGGTATCTGTGTGCCTGGGAACATGAATGTGTYGTGTGGAGCACAAGGCAGGCAGGATTTTAGTCCCCCAGCAAAATTGTGCCTTTGCCCTATCTGTCTGATTTATGCAGCTGCCTCTGGAAACTGGATTCTTACAGTGGAAACGGTGAGTGCTGTGCAGAGCCATCATAGTGGTTGTAAGTCTAGCYTATAAATCATCCTTGGAAACGTCGTTTCTACTAAATCAGTGATGTACTATTGTCTTACAGTAAAATGTTCAGAACTGRCAGTTTAGAGGCATGGAGACCATCAGTTTTGACTTTCGAAATCAAACTGCCACCTTGTGGTATACCAGGGGAAAAAAGTCATATAAAAATACAGATATTGGGAAAAATCACTTTGTCTCACCCATGATTTTCAGTACTTATATATTTTTAAATAAATTTCACAGCACTGTAACTAAATTCATAAAACTTCTTATGTGCTTCCTTAAAAAGAATCAAATTCTGTATGATTATTTGTCAATGTAAAGTGAGGCTGTTTCCTTTTTCTTGTATATAATCCTGCGGAAGCAGCAGTGTATCCCTATGTGTATCCAGAAAAGCAGTACCTGCAGAGGAGGCAGATATCTCTGCTTGTTTCCTTTCTCTTTTTAAGGCTCRTTAGTGTTAAGAAGATTTCTGTGAGAATCAGAGCAAGGCCACGCTAATTACTGAGCCGGTTCTGGTGCATTGGCTGATCCGAGCTCTGTCCCTGTGCATTCCTCCTGGATCTTGACTAATGGGAGATGATTTTAATTAACTTTCTCTTTGACTGTGGCCCTAGCTATTGCAAACTGCTGCACATCGGTTGTCAACCAAGAGCAAATCTGATGGATCAGCAGAGAGGCAGTAATTTGCTACCATAATCTGTTTGTGCAGCCTCAGATGGCAGAGCAGCATGGGGATGTACTGGCGTGAACTTTTCAAAACACAGCTAGATTGAGTGACCTTGTATAAATCTAATGCTGTTTATCAAAGATATCTACTAAAAACTAATCCATTTCATAGAGAAAAGCAAAGATGAGGTGACTGTAGCCACATATCAGTGTCATGTGTATACGAGGCTTTTCAGGTAGAGTATTTAAAGAAATGGTGCAAGTAATAAGAACTCCGTAAAATCTACAGTTTGCATCTTATCCTTCTGCTCATGGCAGATAAACATTAACCTGTTTTTTAAAGCACGGCATAGAGTCACAAAGCATAAGGTTACAAAGAAAGTGGGAGCCAGGTATGTAGGAGGGAAGATAAAGGTAATAAGAGCTTGGCACTGAACCTCATAGTAAGGCTAGAAAGACACAGACRATGTCTGGAGCACTGGGGCTGGTCTTTTTCCTTCCCCAACTTTATTACAGGTCTGAATCAAACACCTACAGGTCTGAACTAAATATCTCAGAGGAACACTTTATTTTATAAAGTGTTCTTTATTTGGATGCAGTTAGGAATGAGACACTCAATAATTTCACAATTGAATTTCTCTGTAACATCGCCATGGTGCCCTTGCATGGACCTGGGGAGCACTGCCGTGGACGGATGTCCTGCAAGTCTTCGTGGAGCTGGCTGAGAAGACAGGCCCAAGGGACAGAGGGGCTGACATGACTTCTGATACCACCCAGCTCAGATCTCCTCACCAGCCCAATCGGCTGCTGAACTTGTAGGTCAGGAAGAATAAACATGAAAATATCTCCTTAATGGATTGATGTTGGCCCATTTAAATGAAGAGTGAGAAGTCTCCTACTAGCTGTAGTCTCATTAGGGGCCCAAGTGGGTGCAGGTGCCATCAGTGCTGTGTGAACCACTTSTGTGTGGTTCATGGCAGCAGCTCACAGCAGGTTGGCATCCATCCTCACACGCTGCTGCTGGCCCCTGGACAGGGACAGGGCTGGCAGGAGAATGAAAAGGGAGGTAGGGAGCACCATTCAGTGGGTGACAGAGTCCTGAAGTTCTCAATTTAGGTGAAGGGTAGGGTAATTCAGACAATGGGAAGGGAGAGAGAAGAACAAGGGAGGCCCATGGCCTTCTGGCACCTGTGAGGTCTAGGGAAACCGTGCCACTTGGTATGTTATAAGGAAGGTTGGGCAGGRTAGGGAAATCCCTAGAGGCTTTGCAGGTCAGAGCATCTTTGAGACCTGTGTGGCAGAGGTGCTGCCCTGAAGGCCTCCCAGGTGGCTGCAGCAGTTCAATCAGGACTGATGTACTGAACGCTGTCCTCGGAAAGAGCAAGAAGTCTCCCACAGGAAATGCAGTAGTTAAATGCACTGGTTAAAATGCATCTGCAGAGAGACCATCACTTCTCACTGTAGCCAACTAATCAACAATGGTAACCATGTAAAGAAGCATGAGAACAGGAGTCCTCAGTCAGCCAGGACTAGTATCTTTTAATGTGAKTGTACGGCAGGAGCAGAGGGTAACCATGTGCTTTATGAAGCTTAAGGTATATGAAGCCCATGAGGTTCATTCTTATTTTGATGTTATTGCTAGCATGTCTGCCCTTGCCTTCATAAAAAGAGTGTGGTGATATCCAAGAGTGACATTTCAATCCCTGAAATGATCCATATATAAATAGAACAAGCAGATCAGCATGACTTAGTGATAAAATTACCTTCTGGTCTCCAGGAACTTCAGCATGCAACTCTGCTCTAGGACCTCAGTGCACCCCTCTTCACTGCACAAATACGTTTGGAAATGGAGCTGGAGGACATGTACAAAGAGGGGGAGAATATGGAGGGGAGAATGACTCGAGCAGCAGCTGCCAAGTTGGTGAAAAAAACTTTTCTTGAAGCCCTGAGATCAAATGACTATGAAACAGTGGAAGAGCTCTTGAGCCAGGAGAAAATAGACGTGGACACGGTGTTTGAAGTGGAAGACGAAAACTTGATTCTGGCCTCCTACAAGAAAGGTAAACACAGCGGTAGGAAGTGGAGGGGTCTGAGTAATTTAGAAGAAGCTGGGGGCGGTTGTCCCTGCAGACTCTGCCATGCATGTTGATCGATGGGCTGCAAACCTGCTGTAGGAGAGGGGAGCTGAGGAGGAGCCTGCGCCCTCCTCCGCAGGGAGGTGGTGGCCGGGGCTGCCTCCCACATGGAGTGGGCGCCACGGACGGGAGGTTGAGGGCTGGATCTTCAGGCTCAGACTAGGGCAGGCCGGAGACCCAACCGAGCCCCCGTGTCACTGGTTCAGGGAAGGATAGAAAGAGCAGTGCTTTGCATTTCCTCACATGAACTCAAGTGCAAAGCCCAGAATAGACCATACAGCCAAACACGATATATACATTTCTGGCACATAGCTGGTATGTCACATAAACAGACCATTGAGAAATGCAAAGTGTTGAATGTCTTCCATTTTCAGTGTAAAATAATACTATGAAGAATTGTCCTTAGCTCAGTCCTCAGGAAGTCCTGTGGACCTTGAATGTTGCTGAATGGGAAACTCAGTTTTCAAAGCAAGCTATGCTGCTGTATTTATCAAATAATCAGAACAAACCACTGGTAGGTGGTCCCATCATGGAGCAACGCACTGAGGTTCTAAAAACTTACAATGCAAAGTGATAAAATAAGTGTGAGCTCTGTTAAAAGCATCACTCTTCATTATGTACTTGCTAACAGGTTCTTCATGTGAAAACCCCTAACCAGTAAACCACAACCTTTAAAAACCCTAAACCAGGCCTTTGCCAGAAATTAAGAGTTAATTATTTACAGAGATAAATAGCTCCAGTCCCAGCAGCACAACAAATACACTTTTATTTCTGTGCCCTTGCCCTAAAGAAGGAACAACCATCCCACCTTTTCTCATCTGCTGTGTTTACTTCTCATTTAACAATCAGCTCTTTTGATTTCATAAGGGTGAAGATATTACAGTCCTGGCTTGTTTTCCTTGGAGAACAGGTTTATTGCTCAGTGCTAAAAATGTCTTTAAAAAATTCTTTATTCTCCTAACTAAAATGCATCTTAGGCCACAGGACTAACAGATTTCTAACTGTAGATAATTTGGCTGCAAGCATCAACATATCCCCTTTGGAGACCACTGTTTCTGCTGAGGTAGATGCACCTAGAGGCCCAAATCACAGCAGAGATTAACTTTATTTCTCTGTGAACCAGAAGGCACTCTACCAACTCTTGCACAAATCTTACTCTTATTCTTGAAGCCCAGCTAACCATGGTTGGAAAGGAATTTCTGCGGTAGGGAGAGGGGAGAAAATCCCCCAGTTATGCTCTGTCCAGACAACCTGAGCTCTGACAGGCCCAAAACACCAGAGGCTGTGCTGCCATCCGGAGGGACCTGGACAGGTCAGGAAGACGGTGGAGGGAACCTCAGGAAATTCTGTGAAGGCAAGGACTAGGTCCTGTACCTAGTAGGGAATAAGCCCAGGTGCCAATTCAGGCTAGGGGTTACCTGCTGGAGAGCAGCTCTGTGGAGAAGGACCTGGGCATCCAGGTGGGCTACAGAAAGATCACGAGCCAGCAAAGTGCCCTTGTGGCCAAGAAGGCCAGAGGTCTCCCAYGGTGCATCAGGAAGAGCATCACCAGCAGGTCAGGGGAGGGGATCCTCCCTATCTACTCGGCCCTAGGGAATTCACACCTGGAGTGCTAGGTAGAGTCCTGGACTCTCTGGTACAAGAGGGACATGGAGCTAGTGGAGAGAGTCCAGCGTAGAGCTACAAACATGATAATGGGACGGGAGCATCAGTCTTATGAGGACAGGCTGAGTGAGCTGGGCCTCTTTAGCCTGCCAGAAGAGAAGACTGAGAGGRGATCTCATCAGCATAGGCAAAAACCTTAAGGAAGGGTGTCAAGAGGATGGGACCAGATTCTTTTCAGTGATGGGACAAGATGCAATGGCCACAAACTGAAAAACAGGATGTTCCACCTGAATTTGAGGAAAAACTTCTTGATTGTGAGGATGACAGAGCACTGAAACAGGTTGCCCATGGAGGCTGTGGAGTTTCCTTCTCTGGAGATATTCCAAACCTGTCTGGTTGCAACCTTGTACAATGCGCTGCAGGTGATCCTGCTTGTGCAGGAAGGTTGGAGTAGATGATCTCCAGAGGTCCCTTCCAACCTTCATCATTCTGAGGCTGTGAAGTGGAAAAACGATGCCATGGGTGGGAGAGCTGCTGTGCTGCCTTGCTCAGAGAAGGCTGCAGGCTCTGGAGGCCCTGAYCTTCCATGCACCATTGCTGTGGGCAGTTCAAGCAAGCCCAAAAAGGCTCTCACAAGCTCGTGCTGCATCCAGCTCTGTGCCTTAGTGGACAGTTTGCAGGGCTTAGGGATGCCCGGGGTTTGGGCAGACAGTGGGGAGAAGCTCCTGGCACCCATGAAGGAGCTCAGCCATGGCAGCACAGGCAAATGAAATCAACAGTGGTCTCTGAAAGAAGCATGGTGGCTATTCAGAGCAATGACTTGGCTGCTTAGGATTGCTTTCCTGCTGCTTTTTGCCACAGTTGGTAAATGGCTCAGATTTGAACACTTTCTAGCATTCAAGGCACCAGGTCTGGCTCCCCGTGAGACACGTCAGCTCATTGCTGACAAGAAGGAATGGGAATCCAGGCAGGGAGCCCGCTCAGGAGATTTGCTCTGCTATACACACAGGCCCCGGGATGTAGCCAGCCCCCTGTGCGTTCGATTAAGAAGAACCACATGAATCAGGTTTCCTACAGAAAGTGCAAAGTTTCCTCTGTAGTCAAGGGCTTGAGAGAGGTTTTGAGCACCTCCACCGGCCAGCCTGTCCTCGGCTAAGGACACAAGTAGCCTCAGGGCTACTCGCTCTTTCCACGGAGATAGTGGATTACTTTGGCAAAGGTTTTGATAGACCCCAAAATTTAGAACTAAAGTGGGGGAAAAGGATCCTAGACTGGTTTCTCACAGGTCTTGTAGACTATTTGTCACCTCTGATATCTCATATGCTGGCAGTAATAAATGCTTATATTTGTCAGCAAAATGCCACTGAAAACCAGCCAGAGCAGCAGGTGCAGCTGCTGCCTTGACTGTCAATTTTATAACTGTACCCTTTACATTGAAATCTAGCGTTTTGCAGAGGCTGCATTACTGATGTCTATTTTAAGAGGCACATGTTCAATTTAACAAAGAGGGAAAGAGGAACTTTAATCCAACTTTCTCCCTGTCACCTGCTCTTTGTTTCAATCTATCTCTTTCCTTCCTCCCCACCTCTCTCTCTGTCTACTGTAAGAACTGCATCCTTGTGAAATTAAGAATGAAAAGCTGTGTATAACTGGAGATTCAGGATGTGAATTGACTTGACCTCATTGCACATCTTTAGTATTTTTCTGTCTTTTACAGAAAAAAATCTATTCCTATGATAATAGTATTCAACCAGACAGTTGTCCAAAGGAAAATAAATACTCAAACCCAGAAAATGTTATACATGCACATTGTAGCTAAGGTGCAGCTGCCATACCTAAAAAAAAGGAGAAAAATAAAATCCTAGAATCACGCTGCCCTTCTCCTGATGACTACTTTGTTTTCCTTTTTTTCAAACAAATTATTATAGTAATCACTTATGYGCCTGTCTCCATGCAGTCATTAAGCATGCAGTCCTTTCTTGGGAACAGGAAATTAACTGCTATTCGGCCTTACACCTGTTTGTAAGCAAAAAAAAAGAAAAAAAAATAAAAAGAGAGAGAGACGGAGAGATTCTGGGAGTAAATTTCGTGCTGGAATGCCACCACGTGGATCTTCAAGGTTTGCACCGGCCTCGAGACGCCGGCTCGAGGCTGCTGGTGGCGGGAGGCCAGCCCAGCCGCAGCCACGCTGCTGCGAGGGGCTGTCGTTGCGCAATGCAGCCCTGCCAACTCGCGCTCCTGACGCGCAGGAAAGAGCCTGAGCTCTCCCGCGCACGAGCCGCACGACGCCGGCTCTTGAGTCACCGGCAGCAGCGAATGCTGCCTCCTTAGTCTCGTGTCACATTTGTTCAGCTGTCGGCAGGCTACAGATCCCATTGCCCCCGTATTTTTTAGTTGGTGGCATTTCAAGTGATCTGAGATTTTTTTTTTAATTCAATCTACAGAAGTCGCAAAAAAAAAAAAAAAAGAAAAAAAGAAAGCTGCCTTGAGAGTGCAGCTACATGGGAATTAGCTACCCAAAAGTACACACAGTAAATGTGCTTAATGAAAATGAGTTATGCTGGAAAGAACTTGGTGTGTATCAAGCTCGAGCTACTGAAATTACAGTAAATTAAAGCAGAAGTTCAGCCCTTGGTTCCCTCTCAGTAGGTGGGTGATCCAAAGTCTTAGCTGTGGATGGTAATACAGTTTACTTTGTGCAGGGTACTGGATGCCTAGCTACAAATTAAAAATATCCTGGGCAACTGGACTTCATCTCGCTGTCATGTACGGGCATCTGGAGTGTCTGTTGGTCCTGCTCAATCACAAAGCCACCATCAACTGCCGGCCCAACGGCAAAGCCGCCATCCACGTGGCGTGCCAGCTGGCCAACGTGGAGTGTCTCAAGATCCTCTGCAGCCACGGGGCTAAGCTGAACTGCTTCTCCATGAGCGGGCAGGCGCCCCTGCACTTCTGCACGTCACGCACGGCCATGCCGTGCGCCCAGCAGCTGGTTTGGAGAGGTAAGGTGGAGCAGAAGGTCCCTCTGGAGAGGCTGTCAACGCCTTCCCAGTAATGGGGCATCTGTGGCTTCTCCTAAGATGCAAGTCATCAAAGTGGGGGTATATTTATGCTCTCATCCACAGCAAACTCCCATCTTCTTTCTCCCACCTCYTTGAGCAGATGGGGTTTCTCCCACCCAACTCCTCACCCTCGTGTTTCTCTCTGCCTGCCCCTGCTCCAGACTCAARTCCCCTTTCATTGCCACCAGCCCAGTGCCCATCCCCACTGCTCCCACCTGCGTGTCTCACCCCTCCTGCATGCTCCTACCAGCTCCATGGGAAGGTTCCCTGCAGACAGGGAGGCTCATTTCTTTTTTTTCCTCTCTTCCTCATCTAGGTTTACTATTCAAATATTTTCACATAAAGGTGTGCYCCTCTGATCTTCTGTGTTCAAACTTCCCTGATCTTGGCATTTTTTTTTCCTTTTTTATCTTTTTTTTAATGACTTGACCTTGAAAAACTGGAGGCAGTTTTTCATGTTCTCTGTTAATTTGTTGGCAACCAAACTCCTGCACTCATGCTGCGGGGAAAAGGGTATTATGTAGGATTATATTTACCCAAAGTAGGATTCATTTTGTTGCTGGCTATAATGATGAAGCTATGAATGGACATAATTCCCCAGAAAATTATACTGGTGTTACACACTGGCTCCTTAACACAAGGAAGGTGACTCAGGCCACAGTAAAAGACAGTGACAAAGTGCACAGCAGAGTCAAACCTTCAAGAGTTATAGCTGCAAATAGAGAGATTCTCCTAATTATCACATTGTGCTGTGGCAAGTACAAATGCTTTTGTGTTTTTTGCTACACATGTTATTAATGCAGGCTTTTCTTGAAGGCAGAGCCTAAGTRTGCTTCGTGGGCAAGCCAATCTGCCAGCCCAAATGAATAACCACGTCGCTTTTCTTCTGCTGGAAAGATGCATATTATTTTGTTTAGTAGAAAGGAAAATAAATGCTGCCAGTTGTGTCCTGCCCAAACCAAACAGTGTTGACAGCAGGAGTTAAATCTGCCAGCTTAGGAAATCCAGTGTAYTCTTAGAAAATACAGCATAGGATGAATGAAAACAAAAGGTCATATTCAGAAGGCTTTCTTCTCCCCACCATCAGCAACAGAATAGTACTGCTTCACAAGCTGCCCCTCATGCCACAGCATGCTGTAAACCAAAACYCCTATGTGAGATAAATGCCGCGGCTCCAAAAAATATGGGCCATGTTCTGGAGCACAACTGGGCTGGTGTTCACGTGCCTGTCCTCACTACTCAGGAGCCAAAGACTGTGCTTCATTCCATGTCGTCACACCATGTTTTACCCAGGCACATCCTCCCCATATGTCCCTGCTCAGCGGTGCCTCGTTGGGTCAGTTCAGGTGAATGCAGCTTAATCATCCCTAGCCTGGGCAACTCAACCAACAGGCAAAGCTGATCCCATTCATGGTTGCTGCCTGCAAACGTAGGTTGCTGCCACTCTCCTGGAAGTCACGGGGACTGCACATGCCTTGCACGCACTGCGGCTAGCACTTGGCTTTTCCAGCCATTTTTGGAAATTTTTGACTCCCCTTTCTTCTCCACAGTCCTTCAGCCTCAGTGTTGGTGTGATACAAGCCATGCAGGGTCATTCACAAGGCTGTAGAGACATGGGATGGCCGTATGCCTTGTGCTTGCTCTTGCCTGCATGCTTCCTTGCCAGGGTCCCTGGCTCAAGGGAAGAAACGGAGTCACCCARCATCAACATTTTCCCTCTCCAGAGGAAACCCCTTGCCCAGCCTGCTGACCCCTGTGTGTTTTTTTATRTATTGCCTGGGACCACTTCCCTCTGGGCAACAGGATCTTGTCGACCTTTTCTTCTTTTCTTTTTTAGAAAAACATCCTCAGGATTACTCCTGTAGCAAGTTGTGTTCTTTAGGGCTAATCACCAGTAGCTGCAAAGCAGCAGGGYGGGTAGAGAGGCTCGCTGCAGCAGGCAGGAACGGGCGGGGGCGCCTGTCCCTGCTCCAGCGGGAGCCAKGCAAAGAGCAAGGCAGAATTTATGCCGCTTTGCCCCTTGAGCTATGCAGAAACTCTGCTCTACTGCCCGGAAGATGGTGCTGTTGCTTCAGCTGGGATAGAAATTCTGCACAAGTTCAGTGATTTTATCAAGGYTGCTTAACTGCTTGAAATCAGGATCCAAACCCTCAGCTGTGCTTTTTAAATTTTATATTTTTAATATCACCTGTGATCCTAGCAGAAAACGTCCTTTCTTCCCAACTCACGGCTGAAGCCAGATCCAAGAACCTCAGAAGTTTCTGGGGACCTTGCTTGAGACCTACAAAAGGCAGTATCTGTGCCTCCAGATATCTGCATTTCCACAAGCATCTTCTCAGCTTGCTGCCCATCCTCTCCCTGTCCTTGAACAGACAGCAAGGCTCAAGCAGAGAGACGTTTGAGCCAGGATTTTGCCGTGTTTATTTCTTCCCCATTATCTTTCTTGCACAGGAGCAAATGTGAACATAAAAACAAACAACCAGGAGGAGGAGACCCCGCTGCACACCGCTGCTCGCTTGGGTATCCCTGAGCTCGTGGCCTTCTACGTGGAACAAGGAGCGCACGTTGATGCCGTCAAYGCCCACATGGAGACTCCCCTGGCCTGCGCCGTCTACTGGGCCCTGCACTACAAGGATCAGATATACAGCCCAGACCATCACCTSATTTGTCGGATGCTCTTAGACTATAAAGCTGAAGTGAACGCTCGTGACGAGGATTTCAAATCGCCGCTCCACAAAGCTGCCTGGAACTGTGACCACGTGCTGCTGCACATGCTGCTGGAGGCAGGGGCAGAGGCCAACATCATGGATGTCAACGGCTGTGCACCCTTGCAGTATATCCTAAAAGTGACACCGGTGCGGCCAGCCGCGCAGCCTGAGATTTGCTACCAGTTGCTGCTGAATCACGGAGCTGCTAGGATCTATCCTCTGCAGTTTCACAAGGTTAAGCACTGCTCGGTGCGGAGGAGAGGTGGCGGAGAGAGGTGGTGCCTTGAATATGGGTAGGACAAGAGACCCAAACTGCAGGGTCTGACAGTATCTGGATTCACTGGAGTCTTGCTAACTGTGGGCCCAGAATGCCTAAGATCTTGCAAGATCAGCTGTGGCACGATTGAGATCGTTTAATAGAAGCAAAACTACATTTGCCAATTCCAGAACCCAGACACAGGCTCCATTTGCATTCTGTCCCAGTTAGAAACCCAAACTTTAATGCTGGTTCAAGTTAACCTTTCAGAGCTGATTCACTTYGCTCACTTCAGAAAACCTACACAGCTTCATTGAACCTCACATTGGCTCCACTGGTTGGAATTGTATTTGATGGCCTGTACCAAATATTAAGATCAGACTAGACAATCCAGTTTGTCACTTTTACCCTTTAAAAATATGTAAATAATTCAAGCTGAAATTGTTCTCCATAAAGCTWTGGGCTCCTCCCAGGAAAAAATATGGGCAATTATGGGGAAAGCATGGACCTGGGCTCAAAGTTGATGAAAAAAAAAGGGAAAAAGATAGAGATTGTGAGAGAGAGAACACCAATTTCAGGATCTCTCTCAAGGAATTTCTCAAGTTCCGCAAAGCCCAAAGCATRGACAGAGTAGCTTTTATCAAGCAGCTAAGTAAGCTGCTTGTAATCAGGACTCATTCTCTCTGATCTTCTGTCCTAAACAACATCCTGTAGCTTCTCTTCTATATTTCTAAAATTTCAACAGGCCAAGCAACAGAAGTCTTTACATAAAATGCCCTTCTGTGGGACCTGGCCTGGCTGTGTCTGTAACAAGTGAGGAGCACACTCTGGCCATGACGTGCTGCGTGGACTGGGTGTCACTTCCAAACCATCTTTTGGCATTTGTAAAATACATAGGGTGAAGCTCATCCTTAGAGGGATGTTCTGCACCCTGTAAAAAAGTGAACCCAGGACAGTGCAAATGCAAAACGTTACTCCATCCATATGGGCCACAGCGGTGTGTGGCCTTCCCTGCTCACTGGGCAGAGCACRGACTCCGGGTGCCTCCCATGACTGCCAACTTTGCATCCGAATCCTGCCAGCTCCAAGCCTTTTCCAGGAGCCAAGCAACTTTGATCCAGAAGGGGGAATTTGTTCTCCCTGTAATGTATAGGTGAAACTCCTGTCATCAGCAGTAGCCTTGCTGTTGTAACTGTGATGGTCTGAGGATGGAAGCAAGGCAGGGAGGGATAATTTAATGTACTGGTAGAACAGACAAGCTTTCAAGCTTGAGGCTCTGCCTTACCCCTGTGAAAGCTCTGACTGTGTGGAAGGAAGCTGTTTGTGTAGTGGGGAYGGAAATACTCAAATTATTCCTGCTATATGGAATAATCAAAATATAATAATTGAAATATTCTTGGTCTGTGTCTTGCCTGCAGGTGTTRCAGGCCTG
This sequence comes from Eudromia elegans, assembly GCA_003342815.1. Taxonomy (NCBI): domain Eukaryota; kingdom Metazoa; phylum Chordata; class Aves; order Tinamiformes; family Tinamidae; genus Eudromia; species Eudromia elegans. Next base: position 1,385,915 of record PTEX01000200.1, on the reverse strand, counting down.
TCATTCCCACCCGAGAGCCGTCGAGGTTGTCATCAACTCTTACGAGCACATCAAATGGACATCCAAGTGGAAGGCAGCCATACCCGATGACGTCTTCGACGTAAGCCCCTAACGCCTTGCAACTCCCTTGATCATAATTAGCATGGTTTTCTATCTGTTTCTATGTATTWATTATCAAGGAGATAATTAATTTCACTTTCAAACAGAAAAATTTAATCTAAAATATTGAAATATTCTGCTTTGGAAAAGTCTAGAGTTATTCTGTTTTTGTTGCCACTGCTGCTTTTTTTTGTGTAAGTCACTTGCCAAATTTGACATGAAACTGGAGACAACGCTTTGTTGCCACAAAACTGTACTCATTAGCAAACAAAATACCCCTCTGAAAAAAACATTTTTCCAGGTCTGTCAAATAGCAMCAATATCAAATTAGGTCAAGTCACTGGAGAAATGTTAATTATTCCCATGTATTTATCATTTACTGCTTTCATTTCAACATTATTAATTTGTTATCTGTATTTCTCTTTCACAGAGACATAAATCTATTTATTCCCCAAGGATAGAAAGGCAATGACCAAGAGCAGAGCTGCTCTATTTTTCTTAGCCTCAGCTAACTCATGAGCCACACTGTGCATCTATTGCCTGGCTGCCCTGCAGGGAGGCTTAGAGCGTTAACCAGTTAATTTGCATGGAGCTGGCTGAAGCTCTGCTACAATTAGGATGATGAACAGCAKTCAGCAGAGCAACCCCACCTCAGACTAGAGACGTCATCACGTGTTCTTTAACTTAAGTAATGTTAAATATCAGGGACAAGAGGAAGAATTTCATGCARCACTGGCTAAATCAAGTAAGCCCTGGCTGCTGGTGAGGCTCTAAGGCATGGGGCGGCCGTGTGTGTGTTTTTAGCCACAGCGCATGTGTTGTGGGGCAGAGATGGGTGGAAGGGGCCTTCCTGCTCTAAACCACCGTTGTTTCTCACAGCGCTACCGGGATTTCTACGACTCCCTGTTTGCCGTGTGCAGCAATTCACCGCGGTCGCTCATGCACTTGTGCAGATGCACTATTCGGGAGACGCTGTTGGAGAGGTGCCACAGGGCCGTCCCCTTGCTCGCCATCCCGCTCGCCATRAAGAAGTACCTGCTGCTGGAGCCAGAGGGAATCATCTACTGACACCACTCAGAGCATCTGACTGTCCCCATCCGGGCTCCGTGCCCCCTTCAAGGCCACCCCCGTGCTCACGCCTGAAGGGGACCTGGCACAACGATTGCACAGACCTTTGCTTTCATGCATTCTCAGGCCAGCAAGAAACTGGGTTGGGATTTGCCTGCTGCTCTGCGAGTTGTCGTTCTTCTGGGTTCACTGTGCCTGGAATGGGATCTGCAGTCTCCCAGTGCAGCTCAAGAAGGCACAAACTCAGGACTCTAAACTTTCATGCTTCCTTTGGTCTGGTTTAAACATCCCCAGCAATTATGCTTCTATTTCTCTAGGCAACTACTCCACTACCCATTAGATATCATTAGAGTCAATGTAAACACCTTTTGATACTGTTCACTTATTTTCTCCAGCTGTCATTTCATTCAGGAGTAAAAGCAAAGCTGCTGTCAAAAACCAGTATGCTCATTAGAGCCAGAGAAATGCTTTCCCAGAAAGAAATGGGTGAACTGCTTTGAATCCTGAGCACAGACAAGAATTCAGTCATTTCCCCATTTTCTTACGAATTGACTCTGAAAGCAATGTTAGTTCATTATTCAGTATGCCTGTCTATATCATATAGCTTTGTCATAAGGATATCTCTTTTAATTGCATTTTTTTTTCCATTATTGCTCATAGTATGTGTACTGCATTGAAACCCACAACGCTCACGCCTCTGTGCATTGCTGTTCATGCTTGTGGTGTTTCCTGACACGGTTRGGTGGGCTGTGCCATGGGGCAGCAGATGTACTCTCTGCCTCAGGTCTCACTCCCTGGTGTCCAGCAACGCAGGCAGGGTGGGCTTATCCAAGCAGTATGAACAGCTCTGCATGTGCCCATCTCTGTATACTCCTCCTGGGGGTGCTCAGTGGGATTTGTGAAGAACATGGACATTTTTTCCCTTTAAAGGAACCTAGCCTACTAGCATGGACTATATACTCCTYTTTGTTTTTGACAGCTAAGCTCGGGTGTGATGACTCCCACCTTAAACGAAAGTGTCTGCAAGATGATGCTCCGGCTGTGCGGCTCTCTTGGACTTGCCAGTGTTGTTTGCCCTTTCAGGCAGGAAATACTTTTTCCTGGCTCAACTGGCTGTCTCCTTCCTCTTTGCTTACTTCATGTCATCCACCTGGGCCACTCCAGATCCCCTGGACTCTGCTCAGGGCTTTGCTGAAAGAGCAGTGAGAGGATCCCAGAGCTGGGGGTCAGGACCTCCTGACTTCTCGTTGYGTCGCTGACCGTGGGGCTGTTTGCCCCAGGCTCTGTTCTTACGTCTTTGGGAGAGGGCAGGCAGCACGCAGGCTCTCCTGCCCGCACAGGAGACACCAAGCTGCTCAGCGTCTTCAATTGCCAAGTGGCACTAACAGCACTTGAGGGAGCGTGCACACTATTTCGTATTTAGTATTACAGATCATTTKGCTGACAGAAAGCACAGTGATAAGAGCCATTATAATTGATAACAGGCCTAACAAGTGCTATATGGATATCCAAAGCTGTGCTGCTGTCAAGCTCATCCTCTTGATTCCCAAGATAAAACCTAAATGTAGCCCATTTTTAAGTAAGCTTTCATAGGACCTGTGTCCCTTTCCTCTCAGTTTTCATGGATCAAAGCCTGTACGCTGTGATAGGATCCTAGTTCATGGGTTTGTTCAAGTTTAGCTGGACACCAGTGTTGATTGTTATTCAATAGTTTCCAGTTCTAAAACACATTTTCAAAGACAACTTAGWCCATGACAAAGTGTTTTCCTGTAGGCATAAAAGGGAACCCATTGTAGTATAGGATCCCCTCCCTGACYGAACTCACACAAGGGTCTTAAAAATTTGCAAAGATTAAGGTCTTTAATATCTCTCTCTCTGAGATGCTGCAGTAGTTGATGTGTTGTATCTGGGACATTTTATAGGATAAACTGGTACAAAGAGAGTCAGCTTTTTGAGGCAGCACCAGGTTAATATGAGCCAGGGAGTTCTACAATGAGGACAGTCTGCGTGTTCGGAAGAAGGAGCAAGAGGCTTAGGTTATCTTGAAACCAAAGCTTTTCTAGGCAATGTATCTGTGCAAACTAGGGATGAGGGAGGGGATTTKCAAATTGGACAAGGCAGGAAAATACCGATTGTTTTCTGAGCAGTCTGACAACGYGGTAATCCAAAAGGGACAGATGGAAGTAGCTGATTTTATTTGGAACATGGCCCTGTACTTGCTGGGTCTGCAAGAGAAATTCTGCATCTGCAAGAGGGAGGTTTAAGACAGAACAATAGCAGGGATTTTTTTGACCTGTCGCAGACAGGACTGTCTTGCTGAGAGAGAAGAAAAAAGACTGTCACCAGCRTTCCTAAATTCCCTCGGATCCTCCCCCTTTGCAGCGCACACACTTAATTTTTATTCYGTGGGCACCCAGCCTCACTTGCAAGCTTTGTACCAAGCAGGTGCCAGATTACAGCCATTGTGGGATCTGACAGGGAGCACAGTGGGATCAAGCTGATTATAGTCATAGGAATTTGCAAGCTGTTAAAAAACACTGGAGAACATCCCTAACACAGAAAAGAGAAAGACCTGATTGATGCAAATTAATTGCCTCTCTTGTCTGAGTTAGAAAGACCAACAGTAAGCGAACCTTATTATTTGTTACCTTTTAGCATTACTTTCTTTTTTTGCTTCTAATCTATTCTCTTCCCACACCGGATGGAGTTGCCCATRTGAGTCCTGAGGCTACTGGATAATAAGGTCATCATTTATTTAATTTCCAGGATGCACAAGCTCATTATTCTGACACATTCCTAGAACTTTCACACCATCATGTAACTCTTGATCCTGCTCCTGTATTTTCAAAGCTGCCGCAGATTGGATGGCTGCAGGTAGAAATAAGAAGAGACTGAGTTGTCACCCCCGGGCTACAAGTCTGACCCTGATCATGCTCTGTAATGACTACAAAATTGTTTTCAGTGCTGCGTGGTGTCTCTGCAAAATGAGCTGCCTTTTGCTGCTTGGCTTCTCCGCAGAGATGTAGCCACACTTGAGAAATCTCCACTGCAGTTCACGGCCTGTTTAAATATTGAAGCATAGACAGGCACAAAGAAGGAACTCTTCTTTTCTGGGTGTCAAATCCTTCTCCATTGGCAACCTCAGCTCCCTTTATCAGGCAATGCTTTGGCACCAGTGAATATTTATTTATTCATTCCAAGCCACTAGTGCCATCCTGAAGCCTATTTTCTTCTTCCCAACGGATAGCAGCCTTTACATCAGCTTTGGCAGTGTCCAGTTAACTAATGTGACCATGAATTAATGTCTCTCAAACAGAGCAATGCAATGCKCTGTTGCAATGCTGGTAGAATAGCAAATGTTAGGGACACAGACATCAGGAGATGGGGATAAAGTCAGGCCTGCTGTGAAAGGCAGCGCCTTTACTCCCAGCTGGACAGCACTACTGCACCAGCTGCAGAGGCTCCACTCAGCCCAGGCACATTTTAAGTTCTTTCAAGGTGTGCTAAGCCTTTTGGCAAGAAATTCTGCTTTTGGGACAAATGCCTGTAAATCAAACATAGAAGAGATCAGTACTTAAGACTGGAAGCAAGATTGAAACAGTCCAGGGTGGCCAGTGTTATTACCCACCTTTATTAAACTGTGATCTTTCCAATGTGCTCAGAGGTTTGCAGGGCTCTTGATGGGATACTGCTGCGTTTCTGAAGTGCTGCAAGATATAGAGGGGCTGGGCGCAGAAATATTTCCATTCACTTTCGGGATATGGAAGTGGAATGTCCCCATGCTCCCCAGGGTTTGCTCTTGGGCTAACTGACAGCGCAAAGCATGTTATTAGCAGAGATACCAAAGCCTAGGGAGCGTCTGACACCTTAACCTCCCTAAGAATTGTATGAAGGGACTGGGAAGCTCTAGCAGAGCCTGTTTGTGGCGCGGCAGGGCCTGTGGCACAGYGGACGTGTGGGTCACATGAGATTGCTGTGTGCAGCGCCCGTCGGTGGGAGTTGGCTGGCTGCTCAGAAATCTGCTTCYRACTGTTCCTCCAAATGCAGCTCACRCTCTGTGACACACAAAGCAGAAAGGTGGCAGCTATATCATGTATGCCAATAACCTCTTYGGTTTTAATATGTGACTCACGTTTTCCTAGCTCTCGGCAGCCGTGCTGTTGGCCTTTACCGTGCCTGCGCAACCTACGGAGTGCTGCTAAATTACAGTTAGGCATCCAAGACAGGGACAGCAGGGCACAGGGTGCTTCGTGTGTAACTCATGAGCTGGGCTGCTCCATCATCTTATGCTGGAGCTGGCTCAGGATGCTGATCCTGAAAGAAGCCCTTTCTTTCCACTGCATTTTAGCYTCAGTGTAACCGTGCCAGATGCAGAGGTTATAAGCACCACGATTAGGTTATTTCAATAGTAGCTGTACTGGGCAGCAGTTAATCCAGACAATTTTGATCCAGCAAAGAGACTTTTGCCTATTCCTCACAACYCAACAAGAGGCACCACTTGGCTTTTCCACCACTGAGCGTGATGACCCAACTCCTGCTGAGAAAAGCAAGCTGGATCTGAGGCGCAATGGAGCCCAAGCAACGTGGGCTTTCCATAGGGAACCAGGCTGGTGCGAGCCCTGGGGTGTGGGCAGAGCGCTCGCTGCGGGGCCTCGCGGAGGGGCGCCCGCTGTGCCCGGGGCAAAGCCCTCTCCTGCAGGACGTCGCGCAGCCCCTCAAGGCCCGTGCAGAGCAAAACCGACCCGCAGGACCCAGCGGCGACGAGGGCTGCCCGGTGACATGTCTCCACTTCCCAGTGGAGGCGACAGAGGGCCGTGTACGGGCGCCTCCAGCTCCAGGGCACGCTGCCAGCAACAGCCAGCAGCACCGGGCCCTGTATTTGCTGCTAAGGGGAGTTCATCTCAGCTAAAAACACCCCAGAGTGACTTCCACGGGCGCTCGCACACGCATGGAGTCCTGACACATAAACAGAGCTGAACTTGTGCAAGCTGAAGGCRCCTCCGGCAGCTGGAAGGGACAGAAGCAGCAAACGTTTGTGCTCGCGCCGGCTCTGCATCTGTGCCCGTGGTGCCACAGGCAGCCGCAGGGTGCGTGGGAATGGCATGTGCTGCCCCGGGGCAGGGAGCTGGGTCTCCGGCAGCAAAGGGCACTGGCCATGGCGCCCATGGCCCCTGCTCTCGGCGGGAGCGCGGAGCGGCCTGCAGAGTGTCTGCCACAACAGCRGGGCAGCTCATGCTGGCTCCTGTGCGTCTGAAACGACTCTCTCTTTGACCCTTTTCAGCAAGCTCCAGAGTCCCTCAGCCATCCACTAGCAATGAGGCCAAGCCCTGGCCTCCACCCGGCCCCCTGTGCTGCAGGCTGAGCCTGCCTGGGTGCCTGAGGGGGCTCCAGCAGGCTCCCAATCAGAGTGTACTTTGTGCTATTTTATTTTATTTTATTTTATTTTATTTTATTTTATTTTATTTTATTTTATTTTATTTTATTTTTGCATTTTGCTTTATATTTTTATTTTTTCTTGGTGTGGAAAATCAGCAGACCTAAGTGCCTGATGGTGCCTGCTGTCCACTGTAGCTCTGTTACTGCACCCTCTCCCGAGCAAGGGCAGTGCACGAGGCACTGCTGGGTGCTAGGCCTCGCACCTCTGTGCGCCCCTGAAATATTCCAGCATTTCTGCCCCTGTCCCTGGCATCTAGCTTTCCTAAACCCATAGCAACCTGCTTAGCTGTTCTGCTGAAAGGGTCTTCAGTCAGCCGCCCCTCACATCACATGTTCATGAGGCTCTTCAAATGGCTCCTCCTCCTTGGACATCCTGAGCCTCAGCAGGGCTGTTGCATCCATCCCTCCTCATGGTGCCACCAAAAAGGCACACAACCTTCCCCTTGTGTTCCCTGCAAGAGACTCTCCAGCAGCACATGGGGGCCTGTGGGCCTATGCATGTTCCCAAGATTGAATTGCCTTCTTCGTGGGCCTGGCTTCTCTTCTTAGTTCCCACAAATGTCACAGGCCTCCCCACCATAAAGTGGGCAGGGATCCCTCAGGCAAGTCTTTCCCTAGCCAGCCTTGGCATCATGTTCATCCAACACACAGGTTGTGGGAAAAGAGCGAAGCGATCCCATCATGGACATCTGAATAGCACACATACAGAGGAATGAAGTTTGAGTGCGTAATCTTAATTCTGGTGATTTCTTTTTTAAATGGCAACTTCATATTCTGATACACAGCRGGCAGAATACCAGCTTTTCCTAAAAGGTGAGTTCAGAAGAAGTGTTAAGGGAACAGCTGGACCAAACCCAGCAATATGGGATCGAGGTGGAGTTTTCTCTGAGGATGTTTTGGTCTCTTCCTCGCCTGCCCCACGGCTTAGCCCCTCCTCTGTTTGGAGATGACGTCATGGATTTGGACACTACAGAAGGAGAATCTTCCAGTAAATTTGGGAGAGTGGTCATGCACGCGTGGGGCTGAAGTCCAAAAACAGATGAGGAAAAAACAAATCCAATGTGGAACAGAAAGGTTAAATATTGTTTATTTAATAACAACAATATCAACATTCAGGTGCAAAGCACAAGTTTCGCTCACTCCTGAAGCTGACAACACTGCTGGAGAGCTTCCAAAGATWGCCCCTTTGGTCACATGTAGGGGCTTGGGGGGCTTCTCCACCCAAGAGCCCCCAGGCCCCATCCACGGCATGGGCAGCACTTGCCACCCGCTGCTGTCTCGCCGCAAACTTGCAGCCTCCTTCTGTGGCAGCAGTTCAGTGGGGGGCACAAAACGAGACATCTGCTCATGCACGCACTCCCCAGGGACTGCTGAAAATGCTTGGCTGGGATCATAACAGCACGTGGACACACGCAGGGGTGAGAAGGCCCGTGCGAGGTGGGTGCTGGTGGGGTGCAGCCACCCCAACCACTGAGGCGGGCCTGGACGCGTGTGCCCCTTCCCTGGGCGCCCGTGGCTTCCTCGGAGCTGCATTTCCAGGAACAGCCGTGGCGGGACCGGCCCCGGCACCCGCTGGTCCCGGACGTGTTTTTGCGCGGCCAACGGGAACACGCCGTCCCCGGCCTCTCTGCCTTGCACCCGCAGCCCCGGGGCCGCTGCCAAGAAGGACTCCGCTGCCGCCCCTGCGGTTCATCCCGTACTTGTTCTCAGGGGAAGGGTGGAAAAACAGAAAGGGCGAGGGAGGGAAGCTGTAAGCAGAACGAGAGTCAGCAGCYGTGCATTTCCCAGAGGTTCTCTTTCTGGTTTATAATTGTCAGCTCCTTGTTTACAGCCCTGCACTGTGTCCTTTTGCCTGGCACTAGCTGCAGATCTGCCCTCTGCTCGGATCTGCCTCCGCTCCGGGGCAGCTCTGCTTTCCCAGCCTCCTTCCCCAGGCTGGATCGGTCCCTCACGGTGCCAGGGCTTCGGGCACTCTTAATCTTCCTTCTCCCCATCGGTGTCTCTTTACTGTACATTCCTCTGTCACAGTGCGGGCTCTCTTGCACATACCATACGACAGGTAATAGTGGTCCTTATCTCATGCTTTTAAAGGGTTGAAAATTAGTGTGTCTCTTGTCTTCTGGAGACCTTCAGAAGCATGTGCTCCTCCTCTGCTTACCGACAGGAGAAACCATTTTGTCTTCGTCCAAAATTCACAGGTTTCAATGGGAAGCTTTTCCTAGATTTCAGTGCACACACTATGAGGTATAAAGAAATACCAGGACTCGAATGTTTTCATTTATAGTCATTAGTATGTTGACCTTACATTACATTACACATCCTGTATAGCCTGAAAAAGAGAAAATAAAGGGTTAATGGATGTTAAAAGCATGTTACAGACAAGAACAAGCTCCATGGAAGTACAATTACATCAGCTGAAGTTCTCAAGCATAGGCAACCTATGAAGCCCGTCCTTGTTCTATTAAAATTGAAAACAACTAAATAACTGTTTTCACTTTTATAAGTGAAAGCTTAGCACAAGATCCACCTATGTACTAATACACTTCTATTCTGTAACAAATGATTACCTGGAAAAAAAAAAAAAAGGGACAAAGAAGCCTTCCAGTGCTAATACATTTTAAAGAAGCGACCTTCGTTTTAGCAGCTTTTATTTTAGCCTTTCTCATTGTTTGAATCTCCTTTCTGATCTTCTCAAATGATGCTACCACCCTCTGAAAAACCATGCTGTTTGGAAAAGAATTTGTCCCCGAGACCCCCCGTTTCCTGTGGAAATGGATGTGCTCGTTCCTGTGAAGACATGGAAGGATCTTATGTTCTTTTCTGCTCTGTTTGTCTGCGGTGGTACAGATTTAAAGTCAAGACACATCCTCTCCTGTAACAGAAATACTCTCAGGTGGAGAATGTTATTCTGCTGCAGAGCAAAGGAGAAGGCAAGGACAACTCTTTGGAGGAGGATGAAAACATCTCTTTGTGTCAGCCCTGAATACTAATATGTATAATATAATTTCCAGCGTCTGGCTGAATCAATTTATGGTACTCCAGTGAATAGTTTTGCCATTTCTCCAGCCGTTTTGACATGGATGTTGTCATTCAAGGGACAGAAGCCTGGGAATATGCAGAAAGTGCTGAGATTTTTTTTTTTTTTTGCTTAAGTGAACTGTTCATCCAATGGCCTTGAAAAATTAGCAAAAGCTTCTGGCAGTGTGATATGCCTCTGAAGGCTGGTCCCGCCAGTCACTGCGGAGGTGTGTACTGACTGGCACCAGCAGCAGGGACAGGAAAAACAGCGGGCCAGGCAGGCGTGGGGGCAGAGACAAAGCTCATGAAGCAAAGCAGAACAGCAGAGGGTTTCTGGGCATCTCTGCAAATAATATGAACACACCAAAAGTGTCCCAGGTCAGATTTTCAAAATGAAGCTTTTTTTTTTTTTCATTTCTTACTTTTTTCATTTTGTTTTCCTGTAAGGCCTGTAGCAAACTTGATTAGAAACAATGGAAAGCTGTCCAGYGACTTCAGGGGATTTTATATCAAGTCCTGCCTAAAGAGAAGCAAATTCTTTTGTGCCAACACAAGCTGAGATTTATGCGTACATAAGCAGATTTCTCACAGCTGTGATGCAATCTCATGTACCTGCTGTTATGCCGAGTTGTGGAAACCTTCTGGGCCACCTCTGCACCAAGGCTGAATTCCTCCCCTCACATCCCTCGTCAGGGAGGGAGTGGCTGCATGTCACCAATCCCTGCTGCAAAGCACATCACTAATTGGGCATGCTGCACTGATTGGAGGAAAGGACAAGGATCCTGGCCAGGTATTCCACCCCGATTCCCAGTTAATTTGTTAAAAATCAACCAGCAGTCCTGGGGGCTGCTATGTTGATAGAAAAAGCAAATCCRCAAGCAAAACTGCTAACAAAAAAGYGKTCAGTGCATCCRATTTCTCACTATGCCCAATGCTGTTTAGCAATATTCAGTATCAGTTACAGTCAATTCCTAATTTTCTCTTAAAAACCCATCCRGTTGACAAGTAAGTGGTATTTATTTGGGTGTCCAACACCCTGTAAGCTTGGGCTCTGGCTGCGTGTATAAGCCTAGAGAGAAGCCAGCAACAACAGGGAGGCAATGCTGGTTGAACTCTGTGTGTTTTCAGCCTCCCATAACGCCCCAGAGTTAGTAAGGAGGCTCAMGCCACTTGCCTGAACATCCATGTTTGCTAATACCTGAGGAGGCCTAGAGCAGCCATAGCAGATACTTGCGTGGGACTGGCAGGTGTGACCAAGGACCAAGTCTTCTGTTCTGGGGTGACAGATGGGAGAGGAGCAGGATACTCTGGAGCTTCTCACATAGCATGGGGTGTCTGTGCTTAGGCACCTGAAACAGCTGCGAGGCAGCTAAAAAGGCACCTAAATGGAGGTGCCTACACATGAGCTAGGTGTCTAAGGTCCCACTACACTCAGCTGAACTCTGATCACCACAGAACTATTCAGCTAGTGGTGTCTGCTTCAGTGCAAACTGARTAGCTTGTAGGGTCCTCAGGATACTCATTGATATAGTGGGAGCTTGGAGACCCACCAAACACACAGGCACACAGATACTTACAGAGAGTCCCATGAAGGTGTCACACTTGTGAGCTGAACCCTGTGCCAAGCTTCTCAGTTTTGAGGCTCTGTCTCCTCAGGGGACACAGCACAGGAGGCCCAGTTTACAAGACAGGAACAGTTATCTGTTTTTCTGCTGCTCATTCTTATTTGAGCCCTCCAGAGAACAGGCCTACCAGGATATACCACCATAAAAAGTATCTTCCTTAGATGACTATGAATCCTCTTCCAACTCTGAAGAGGCTGGTCTGCAGTCCTGAAGGGCAGCCACTCTTCTTGCTGCATTGCCCAGGTCTGTCTGGGTTTAGCTCGACGTGACTCCAGGGAGGCAGCGTGGCTTGGTGCTCTCCACTCAACACGGCAGGAAATAAAACGAGTTCTGACTGTCCTTGGGCCTTCCTGACAGGRAGCGCCAAGTGAAGGGGCTTGTTCTTCACGGAGACCATTCATGTGSTCCATTTCGGTTTTCTCTCTTAGTTGCAGGGCAAATTAGAAGAGATCTGGCGAGGAGCAGGTCCTGATACCTTATGCATATTTTTCTTCTGTAGAACGCTTATACAAAGTAAAAAAAAAAAAAGCATTAATGTCAAAAAACATCTGTGTCCCAACACCTTGCTGCCATTCAATATTGAGGATGGCATGGAGCAATGTCTGCATGTTTTTCCTATAATGTGTTTTAGAGAAGTAGAGCAGGCTGAGACTGTCTCCCAGGACTGTCCTGTTTTCTCTTTGTCTTTGCTGACAGAAGCAGCATCTGGCCGTCTCCTGAAGAGGTGTTTCCATCCTGGGCTTGCCTGACCTGAGCAGGTACACAAAGCCATCTGAGCACTTGTAATCCAGGATCTGGGCACAGGTCATTTAAAACTGTGTTGTAAGTATTTAGGGAAAGAAAATTCAAAGATGCTAACAGAAAAAATGCGCCTTCCTGTTCACCATTTCTCCTCTGGTTCTCCTTGCTATTCCCAGTTAGCTGAGCTTGGAAAATCATAAACTGCTAATTTCTCGCTCCTGATGGCTAAAATTGTTCAAAAAGTTCAGGGCAAACAGTTCCTGGGGCTTATAACTCAATATTTTTAAATCATCATCATCACTACTGCAAGGGGTGAAAAACTGTTTTTCAAGTCCAGTACTATTTCTTATCAGAGGTAACCAAGGCCATTCAAAGACCTTTTGGAATAATGCCACAGGAAGGGCATTATCACACACGGAGGGCAAAGTCTGGCCTGTCTGAAGGCTTGAGTAAGCAATAGGAAGGGCATGATAATGAACAACAGCTTATTGTTCAATGAGTCAGTCTCAGTACTGCTGGTGCTTTGCTGAATCAGGAGTTGACTRGGAGGCCCCTTATACTCACTGGGTTTTGTGTGGTGTGAAAAAAAAAAGAAATCCCTTCAATTTCTGGAGGCTCCTKGACCCACAGGAGCTCAGCTGGTGGTGAAGGCCTGTGAGTTCAGCACGCTGCAGGGGAGACTGCGACGCCCGTGGTGGTCGTGGTCTCTCTGCAGGGCTCATGGTGTGTCATGGACCCACGGCAGCTCATCGACCCACAGGGGCTCTGTCACTTCACTGCTGAAACAGGCTGCAAAGGTGCYACGTCTGCAACGTATCTGCCGGGGCAGAGGAACGTTTCACTGTGGCACAATCTATTCTGTCCCATACCTGTAGTCCTAATGCAGAGCGGGTATTGAAAACAGCTGTGCCTCTGTGTGAGGGCTGAAAGGGATAGTTTTGTTTAGCATGAGGAAAGAATATTCATTAAGGGTTGAACCCCATTTGAARTCTGTGTGGTTAATCTCAGTGTATCGGGAATCCTGCACTGGCCATCTTCCACAGCAGTTGTACAGCAGCAGCTATGGAAGAGCCCCTTACTCGTTTCAGAGGCAGAACTGATMTTGTGGGGCCTGCTCACTGTATATTTTATGTGACCTTTAAGTTCCCCCTTAGGAATTTAGAAAGAGGATAAAATGATTTGTTTATCCCAGCTCTGCAGTAGGATTCTGCAGAGGCCAGATGTGAGAGACTGCTTGGGAGATTAATATTTAAACAGGTATTCTCAACAACCAGATCATATCAATCAAGCCTTTAACTTTATAGTGTACAAAACAAATGGAAATACATCAACATAATGATTGCATTGAAAAGAACAGTTTAACAAGCTCCGTTTGCTCCTCAACAGCAAAACTGAAAGCAAATRTTCCTAGCGAGAAGCCTGTAGCTTCTCAGGGCCACTTTCCCTACAGTCAGATTTCTTAGGGAATAGAAACCCTCTGTTACAACTATACCTGACAGCTCTCAAAACATCTGCTATTTCTACGCTGTACAGTGGGGCAGTGAATTCTTCAGTACTGTGAAAACCTGAAGGTTGAAGTCAAGTAACTTCAAGTCACTGAAGCTTTTATTAAAGGGGGATAAGGCAAGATTCTCTTAGCTCAAGAGAGCTGAGAAGAAGAGCAAGAGCAAGAGAAGAAGAAAGAAGAGAGAAGACGAAGAGAGAAGAACGAAGAGAGAAGAAGAAGAGAGAAGAGAGAAGAAGAGAGAAGAGAGAAGAAGAAGAGAGAAGAGAGAAGAAGAGAGAAGAAGAAGAAAGAAGGGGAAAGAAGAAAGAAAGAGGAGAGCAAAGAGCAAGAGAAACAAGGTGCCCAGCTCTGTACTGTGGAAAAACTCCCCTTTAATATTTACCAAATTCTTTGCTCCCAGTTCCAGCTTATTTTTGACACTTGGAAATGACTGAAACCAGTGGACATTATCAAGAAGATTGCCAGTACTAGAAATTATCTACTAAAATAACACTCCTTCCCCAGCTTCTCTCYACAACTCCTCCTCCACCAAAATGCACCCTACAGTGTTGACCAGAATTACTTCTTCTAAGTAGCATGCAATAAAAAAACATGCTTTAAGATAATTGAAAATATCCATTGCTTTTTACCGTACTCATGTTGGACAAGATCTAGGTTTAGAGTAATAGTTCTCACAACCGTTGGTGCTTTATTTTCAAGATTTTCTAAGACATGAGACAAGTTCAGCCTGGCAGGTTGAAAAACATATGTGGTTTGGGGATTTAAAACCAAGTTTTACAAACCAACCTATAGTATTTAAAATTCAAAGGTGAAACCTATAGAAATATCTCAATAGAAAACATAATTTATGCATTAAAAGGAATGGCTTATGTAAATAAAATGCCAGAAAAAAGTATTTTTTGTATAAAGCTAAATTGGTGGTCAATTTTCATCAAGTTTACAGATGGACAGWAAACATGGTAAAGAGGGTAGACAGACTCTTCACTGGTGAAGGATTCTTAGTTTCTCCTTGAAGGAAGACTAAATTGTCTGAAGCAACACACAGACCTCAGCTACCAAGGGAAGTCTCAGCACATCTCCAAGACTCTGCAACAAAGCTGCCTTGCTGAACTCCATTTGAAGTCTTCATAAATACAATCAGTGGAAGAGCACATGTTTGCAGTATATTTCTTACAAGATAGAAACAAAGACACTAGCCAATCAGTTGTAAGATTTTTATTATAAAATTATTTATATACCTACATACCAGTAAAAGTCTTAAAACTAGAGCTTTATTTTCAGGAATTTTAAAAAAGCAACTGCTGAAAAAGGCACAGTGTTCATCTAGGTAGACAGCCCTTAAGTAACTTTTCATTCTTAAGAGATATTCCACATGGGTTTCTTAGGTGCTATGCACCTCCCAATGTCTGCAGCACTACAGTGTTCTGAACACACAACTTCCAAAGTTACACTTACCAGAAAGCTTCTATCTATCTGCAAGCACTACAAGCGCTATTACAGACACGTGCTTACAGCACCTGTGTGCTTCAACTGCTTTGAAATACAAGTTACAGCTCCCACCTGGAGTAGCTGAAGCTATATTACAGATACACAGTATGTCATGAGGTCACAACTCATGTTCAAGCATAATCGAGCACAAAGAAAGAGGTATAATTTGTGTGTACCTAACAAYGACTACCTAGGTATGTTTTTGTGACCTTGTATTCAATACAAAATCAACATTCAAGTATATTATGGCAGTGAAGGCAATTTTTGCACACCTGTATTTTCTAGAAAGAAATATTTCATGTATATTATCCATTTCATTCACTGAGTTGAGCTCAAAGATAAATAATCTGGTGACTTTTGATGACCACACGTTATTCACTAGGATAAATGGGTCTCCATGCAGTACTTAAGTCATTATGCTCAGTATTTAACAAAAATGCTTCTAAACTTAAGTTTCTAAATCAAGTGAGGCATATCAGAACGCTCTTGCAGGGTTGTTATGCTTTTAAACTAAAAAAGGTCTACCCCAATAGGGACTGCTAGAATAAAAACATAATTCTAGCTTTCTCTTATTGCTATTAAGAAATACATTTGATATTCACAGTAGAGTATGGAGTGGTTTTCTACCCAACACATATGCCTGTACTTTAGAAAGCTATCATACGAGTGGGCAGAATGCTTTGTATTTGTAGTTATATTTATACATGCTGTACTTAGGGCCTTTGCCAAGGATCATAAACACTTAAGATAATGACGCTGATAAGTCAATAGGTTTTCAAGTAAAAATACATATCTTTGATGAACTTTGACTGGCCAGCTTGGCAATTCCAAATAGTGCTTAACTTTCATCCTGCTTTTAGATTTACTTCACTTATGAGGGGAAAAATCCACAAAAAAATGGGAAAGGAAGCTAATGGAGAATGGAATATTTTTCCAACAACTTTCCTACTGACACTCTTCCTGTGGCCATTCCCCTATATTTTGCTATTCATAAAAGTTGACTGTTTTCATTACTGTTTGTGTTTTAAACCTCTTCAAGTCCTAAACACTTTCCATTGCAAGGAATAGTTCTTACAAGAAAATTCTATTTCTCCACCCGTCTTCCTGAAAACCTTTCAAACAGAGGTTTAGTGCTCATTACAGTTGTCAAGTTTCAGAATCTCCAGGTACACCTTTGAGCTACAGTATGGCCCAACACAAATTTGACAAAGCTGCGGGCAGGTTCTTGCATTTTACAGAGACAAAACCTGAACCACATGTCCCAATCTTTGGATTTGGTTTAGTTTACTGAGCTACTAATCCTCTAACAGAATGACAAAAACAAGAATTGGAAGATTCTTTTTAAACAGTTTCCCACGCCATTTTTACACAAGACATATCAAAACCTTTCAGTCCCACTTGCTGATACAACACCCAAATGCTATTTCACTTCTTCCCTGCTTAGTATCTTATGCACAGGAGCCTTGCCCTGCTACTTCTTCCACTAACAGCAATAACTCGGAGCAAGGCATCACATAAGAACTGCTACTGGAATATAGGGGGGTTAATTCACTTTGCTTCTTAAGTGGGATTAAGTGGGATCCCCCTTTTGTTGGGAAGATACTGCCTCCCCTCCTGGCAAGGTCTCCCTCCCTCAGCCAGGAGCCACTTGCATGTTCTTGGTATCTCACTGCCAGCCCACCACACTAAGAGGATCTTTCCCCAATCTTATAAATACAAGTTGAAAGAACAGGTGCACTACCTACCTGACGAGTTCTGTAGTAAGATGAGATACTGATAACTAGTCTAGGAGAAAAACATACACCCCACTGTAACTGACGTTGATCAGTATTCAGAACTCAAGCACTAGACCGAACTCAAAAAATGCACACTTCTACCAAAACAAGTCTTTGATCGTAAGATAAAAATGGACTGGATTTCCTCTTTACACATCTCGTTTTTTAAAGAAGACATAGAGAAATGCCTCCATACATACTCTCCTTATCCTGAAGTGCACAGCAAGATTTCATATTCAATGCATACAGCCCAGGTTATAAAACACCTGMTCTTCCTTCTCTTTTGTCAGTCACAAAACTGAAAAAATTGCCTGCTTGAAAGTAAACAAATACTTCCAAACATTAGTCCTTGTTGAGAAAGCAGCTTGATCCCCTTGAGTGTCTTGTACACCAACTTCCCTTCAGAGCGCTGCACTCTGTCTTGATAAGTTCTTTGGATCTTTACTTGGGACACACCAGTCATCTGCCTCTGAGGTAGCYTGGTAATGCTTACAAGCAGATTTGTTAAAAACTGGAAGTTTTTCTACTGAGTCCGTTGATAGTGCCTAAAAATAAAGGAGGAGAAAAGTTACTCAGCTTCTGCTTCTTATTTTTGCAAAAATACATGCAAAATTCACAATAGTGAATGACTTTTTACTTCTAAGTACCCATCACAATCCTTTCTGGTATTTCATAGTCAAAATGAGAGCTTTTCAACTTATCAGTAGAGAAACTGTTTTCCTTAAAATGATACCAAAGTAGTTACCTCACTGCATTATTGATAGTTATCCATGCACATACCTTCAAGTAGATAATAGCATCTGTTCCATAACCAGGTATGGAGTAGAGATTCAGGTCTCCTTGGAAGTATTTAGCATACAGACGAGATATTGGCAAGCCATAGCCAAAGCCAGCCTAAAAAACAAAGTACAATATAAAACTAAGATTTTTTTCTTCTCCACTAGCTCTTATGATATAAAATTAGATTACTGAAAAGTGTTCAGAAATTTTAAACTGTTAAAAAACTTCTGAATTTCCTCTTCCCTTAAAAGAGAATAAAATTTTGACAAGTTTCATAAAGAATATGAAATATTAGATGCTGGATTCCGAAAGAGCTTTTAAATCTAATCTCCATGGAGAAGGAAAGGAATTACTACTTTAATGCATTCAATTTCTTTATTTTCCCTTCCCATTATTTCTACTAAGGTTTGTTTAGTAGAAGTTGCTTACTACTAGGGAAATAAAAGTAGTATTCTAAGCCTACCTTAGTTATACTTGTTTCCATAAAAATGTTTAGAATGTTTGAGGACTGAGTGGGAGTGAAGACCAACTAAATTACTGTCATTGGAGTAAAAGAGGTGTGGGGAAGAGGTAGATTCAGGTGCTAAATTTCTTCKTTGTTTTTACCTTGAAAGGAGATGTTTTTGCCAGCTAAGCTAAACACTGAAAACTATTTCAGAAACTGTTAAATCATATGTCTGAGGCTCAATAATCTCTGTATACTCTATAGAGCAGAAAGGTGGTCATAATATTTCATTACTTTAGATTAATCTATTAATCTACACAATACTTATATCATYGTATTAGCAATACAGGTATTGAAATCATCTTACAAGAGGAGTTTGTCGAGCATCATCCATCCTTGGCCTTGGTGCTGTAGAATACGTGTAGCTGAAGAGCTGTTCAATTTTCCTTACTGGAACACCACCTCCTCTGTCAGAGATCTGATTTAAGAGAGAAAAAAGCTAATTGCAATCAAATACTAAAAATAAAGTATTTAAAATAATAGTATTTAAGCAAATCCTTCCATTAATGYAGACATTTGTTTGTAGTGTATTCTTTGCCAGCTAGGTAATGGCTCTAGATGGAAGCAATCAACGGAACGCTAATGCAGRGTGACTTTGACCTGTTGTTGTTGGAGGCATCATGTTCTTTAGCGGTATTTGTTGCAGTGTAAGAAATCATAAAAATTACATTAAGCACATACTGGTTTTGGCCAATAAATTACCTTAATTGCAAGGTCTTCATGTCCAAGAACAACTGTCACTTCAACTGGAGAAAGGGAAGGACTGTTTTCTTGAAATTCAACTGTCGCCCTCATTGAATTCTATAGAAATTAAGGTTATTATTATTATCAAAATAGTGCTGGATACATCCACTTAAAATTACATTGGTATTATGCAGAGGCTGAGCACAGTTACCAGCCTTTCCTATCATGTCCACCTTTCAAGAGCACACCTAGCAATTTCACATAACAAGCGCAGGAAGCTGTGCATACTAAACAGTGCAGCCTCTTCCATGATGGAAAGATTACATTGTTCTTGTCTACCAATGCAAATAAAAAGGTAATTTCATTAAAGTYAGCAGAATTCTGGACAAGAGTCAAGTTCAGCAGTTGCTAATGACTCCCAGAATTCCAYATCCCATGTTGGCTGCACATGAGTTCAGCCCTGTTCATTACCTCTCAAAAGACCTTAACTCACAGGCAAGTCCCTAGGGTGCAAATTCACTAGTTTTTAAGGGTAGAGGGATACCAATGGTCATAACTCCATATTAAACAATTAGAAGGCCCAGATCTCTTTCTCTCCCTTAGCCTGCTCCAGTTATAACCACACAATAACGCCCAAATACTTTCCTATGAGCTGCAGTCATTCCTCTCCCAATTGCCAAAGCTATTTCCCCATGTAAYAACTTCTTAGAAATCTCACCATCCYATACAAAGCTTTAATCCAATCAGACCTATCAGAATTTATATATTGAAGCCYTTGCTCAGAATACTGCAGAAGGAAACAGCTTGTATTTACTTACCTTAAAGAGCTCAAAAAGCATGTGAAAGAGATGAGATGGAACATACACAATGTTAATTGGCTCTCCTGGAAGTTTTCCTGCAAGGGAAAAAACAAGAACTGTTTTCTTTCTCAATTTTATAGTAAGYGAGTTATATGTTTAAACAAATATGAAAATACATCATGATTTCCAAATGAAAGCTTGATGTATTTGCAGAGTGTTTGAATTGTGATTGCCATTTGCTTAATCACAGTTCATTTTCAAACAAACAGAAATGATTAGCAGTGGTTAGGCAGACTGCCCAATACCAGAGAAGAACATCAGGCAGCCTGGACTAGAACCAATGTTTCTCCATCAGCAGCCTCACTTCTGCCCCCAAAACAGCACTCCTCTTTGGCAACTTAAGTACAAAATAGTAGCCATATTTCCTCAAATTCACATAAATTACCTCAGAAAATCTGGTATTTAAGATGCATTTAAAATCTGAGTTCTATCGGGGAAATTGAATGAAATGCCTGCAAGGCACATGAGGAGAACTAGCCCAAACTAGATGGACTTGTGTGTACCATTATAGTACATGTATGTACCACTATAGTACATGTATGTACCACTATTGCTGCAGAAACTGAAACCTCCAGAGTAGAGAAGGAGATCTGGTTACCAATAGGAAGACAGATACAAGGCCCCCAACTTACCATTCACTTCTGTAAGCTTCATTTCTGGAGCCGTTAAGTAATACTGGTCACACAGCATCTTGGAACTTTCAAAAGCATCTGAAATATGTGTTTGAATAGAATATGTGAAATGAAATATCACAGCACAGCAATTCATTCTAATGCATGGAAAAATAAAGTTTCTGACTGCACTAGCTGCTAGGGTGCTACAGACTGTGAACATGCATTTCACAGAGGATGATAATGTTGCAACTGCATTTATCAGAAACTGAGATAAAATAGGCAATCACAGSAGCATGGGCAAATCTTGAGTAAAATTTGATAATTCGGTAACACAGATGCATCTAGGGTATAATTATCTAATAGTAGATGTTACTGATGTCATCACAGACAACTCTAACTCCCACCTCATTTATCACTCGCTATTCAGACACATTTTATTGCTATTTTATATTTCAATTTGTTTCTGTTCTATAGAAGAAATTATTTCAGCTGTTTCCAGACACTCCACTTACTTAAAACATACAAACCCAAAACTGTCAACACYCTATACAAACACATATTGGTTGCCTGTTAATTACTAGCAAGCCCTGATCACAAGGACCGTTTTTTACGTTGTGAGAATATACATACCGTTCACCACTTCAACAACATCACAGCAGGGATCAATACTCCCGATGTGCCTTGGGTGCCCTGAGCCAGCATTGTTATCAAAAAGAAGGGCTGTTTGAGATGAAGAAAATACTGTATTTAATTCCAAATACTGTATTATGAAAAACTAGTTCAAACTAACATAGTGTGATCACAGCACATAACCATAAACAATACTCAGCATCTCTTATGTTTTTTTTCAAGTTAAAAATGCTATCTGCTGCCTGCAAGCTATGCTGGCTCCCTGCTTCAACATCCAAAGGCTTTCCAAAAAAAATGCAAGAGATCTCTAAGTTTTCCATGCAAGACTTACTACAGTTAGTAAGATAACCAATACTCTATTACATTAAAAATCTATGTTTTGTTTCTAGCTTTTCCCTGTCACACAAAATCATCTGAAGCAGATTTGCAGCAGCCTTAGGAGAAGTTTACACTAGCACACTTCTCATTAAGTTTAAATTCTTCCTCAGACAAGCATTTGTACTTACTGTGTTGGTTCATCAGCATCCGGGTAGAAATGCGGCTCATGTAAAAACGATCCAAAAAGTACTGGATRTTTTGATTGGTGACAGGATCTACTTTAAAAGTATCTTTGTACTCAATTACTCCTTGYGCCATTGTAGGAACCACATCATGATGTCTGTTTCGGACTCTAATTAAGGTTTCTATAAAGCTAGATCAAGAAGAGGTCTCTTTAGAGCATTATTCTAAGGCAATGCAAGATTTGTACAAAATTATATACTCCAGCAACAGAAGTGACTGWGCAGAGTAACCTAAATATTAAAATAATTTTGAAAGTAAACAAACTCCCCAAAAATCCACACTAATTTGTCACTAATCTAAAGTAGAAGAGTTTAATATTTTTATATGAGAAGCTGTTTTTATTAGCCATGCCCAATTCACTTTCCATATTCACTTCTAGTAGCCTCAGCACCAGAAAATGTGAGAGGGAGGAAGATCTCCAGTTCACACTTTAAAAAGAAGCAGGGATAACCTGACATCATGGGCAGTTTTGGTTGATATTTGTCTGTCATAACAGCTTATGGTACTGSCTCCAAAAGCAAGCCCCAACAAGTCATAGTTATTAGCACTACTACTACTACAACAACAGGATCAAAGATTTCACCTAGTTTGTTCTAAGTGCAACATTTCCCAACAGATGATCAAATTGAGCTAACAACAGTGCTGTCATTCTAAACTGACTACATTTTGAATAAATCAAGATGAAAAGCTGAATGAAAACGAAGGAGAAGCTTACTCATGTAAGACTTTTTGGTCTTCTGAGCTTTTCTGATGGAATTCAACCAGCTCCATTAGGCTTTGGATGTACCTATTGAAAGAGAATGCAGGAAAAATATGCTATTCATTAGACTGTCATCAGTCTAGGAGATGAAAAAAGACATTGTCTTGTCCTAATCATTACTCTTAACAAGCCAGTTAAAAGCTTGAAGTATCAAAGTTCCACTGAGGYATGKAGTCATGCATAGTTATTTCTCAAACACCTGAACACTGGAGGTTTTAAATGACTTTCTTGTGTCTGCCACCCAATCTGGAATCTAAAGCCTCACTTTAGAGACCTAGGCTCCTGTACAGTTCTTGGGAAAAGTGACGTGTTTCCATAGCACTGATCGGGAAGTCGGCYACGCAGAAATGATTCTCATCTTGATCAGCTTGGCACAAGCTGAGCCCTTGAGCCGCTTTGCCCAGTCAGGCCAGGACAAGCTCTGACATCCCAGGCACGTTCTGCAAAGGCACAACTGTAGCCTGCTAGGTTATTAAGAACAGCTTCTGGATCTCACCCAAACACGTTTTGTCCTTTATGTCGGCCGTCCTCCCCAACACTGCAGCTGTGCCAGTGAAGCACRGTTAACTCTTACTCAACCACTGTCAGTAACCAGAGAGATGGTGTAAACTGAATTCCAAACATTCAGTACACATGCCAAGGCAACATGCTGCAGACTGAARCTGTATGAATAAACATCATCACCGAGAGACACGAGCAGGCAGTCTGCTCTCCCCTTCCGTGGCAGCTCTGCAGGCCTTCAGCACTAGTTGGAAACAGCAGACCCCTTTACCTCTTTCCCTTCTTAAAGGGAAGAAAATAAATTTGCTTTATGAGCTATTTCAAAATATTAGGCCCGAAGATGTGATWTAAAATATATCCATGTTGCTTTTTCATGTAACTCTGGTATTTTAGACCAGGACAACACACAACAGCTTGCAGTTCAGCTTTGAGAAATGGACTGCATTTCTGGTGTATTTTGCTGCCGTCTGTCCTTCATATAAGGGCTAGGATRGCAGGGTTGTTAATGCTCTGTTATTTTGCAGGCAGAATTTGATGGTTCTCACTTACCAGCTCTTTACTAGTTTTACTGATGGAGTGCTCAGCAGTTTATCAGGAAGGAGATCAATTTCTTTCAGTATATTTGCAAACCTCACTGGAAGCTCTTGTCGCAGAAAGGCAAAAGAGGTTCTCTCACAGCCATTAGAGGAGCCTATAAAATAAATCCATTGTGAAAAACAAAATCAAGTTTTACCGTGTAAGTATGAACTGTTGTCTTGCAGTTCACCGCGGGCTTCATTGCTTTGTGGTTGCCACCACATCGTGCTGTTACTGGGCAGTTATGGGACAGCAAGGAATATTCCCACTTGGGAATAGGAATGCTTCAACACTTATGGCTTATTTGCCACCCCRGGGACCGGGAGAGCCACCCCAGGCGCTGTAAACATGGGTGGCGTGTGGAGGCGTCACGGGAGGGGTTTTTTACAGCCGCAGGTCGATAACTGGCTCCGGGCTCGTCCCCTCCATCGAGGGGTGGCGGACGCCGCCCCGGCAGAGCCCGGGGACACCCATGAGCGGGGCGACCGCCACCCCAGGGCGSCCCGCGCGAGCCCAGGCCCCCGCCCCGCGGCTCTCACCGAAGTCCAGCAGCTGCTTGATGGAGAGCGGCGAGGGCGAGAAGCGCGAGAAGGTCTCCACCTCGAGCGGCAGGCGGCTGCCCCGGCTCCCCGCCGCGGCCGCGGCCAGCGGGGCGGCGCTGCGCAGGGCCACGCGCGCGGCCTTCATCGCGAGGGGGCGAGCAGCGGTGAGTGGGTGGGTGGGCAGGTAGGTGGGTGGGTAGGTAGGCAGGTAGGTGGGTAGGTAGGTGGGTGGGCAGACAGGCAGGTCGCCAGGCAGGTTGCTGTGCAGGTGGGTGGCGGTAGCCGCCGGTGCCGCCGCGGTCCCTCCGCGCTCGCTGCGCGGGCGCCGCCGCGGGCCGCCCCTATGTAGAGCCGCGGCGGGCGGGCAGGCGGGGCGGGCACGCCCCGCGGGGGAGCGCGGCGCTGCCGCGGGGCCAGGCGGGGACACGCGTGACGCGCGGCGGGGACAGCGAGCCCCCTGCCTGCCCCCCTGCCTCCCTCCCTCGCCGTGACCTTGTTTACGCGCTGGGCCCGAGCAAGGTCGCGCCGCCGCCGCGCGCTGCCCGGCACCAGCGGCGCTCGCGCGTGGGCGCTGAGGCCGCCGCGTCGCGGGCAGAGGAGCCCTCGGGGCCTCCCCTCGCGCCCAGGCGGCCGGAGCGGGACAGGGCTGTGGCACAGCGCGGTGCTGGCACGGCGGGACAGGGCTGTGGCACGGCGGGGCAGGGCTGTGGCACGGCGGGGCAGGGCTGTGGCACAGCGGGACAGGGCTGTGGCACGGCGGGGCAGGGCTGTGGCACAGCGGGACAGGGCTGTGGCACGGCGGGACAGGGCTGTGGCACAGCGGGACAGGGCTGTGGCACGGCGGGTCAGGGCTGTGGCACAGCGGGGCAGGGCTGTGGCACAGCGGGACAGGGCTCTAGCACAGTGGGGCAGGGCTGTGGCACAGCGCGGTGCTGGCCCACGCGAGGGAGGCACCGGGGTCTGCAGCCTCCTCAAGTACAGGGCACCCGCTGGGGGAGTTACTGGAAGCCCAGAGCCCTCACACAAAGTACACGGGAGTGTGGGGGGCACGGGTTGGATCCTCAGGTGTGATGCCTTCGCGGTAGCCTGGATTAATAGTGATCACGTATTCAAAAGAGAGCTGCCGTGGTGACGCACCGGCCCCAAATGCCTGAGTGACCCTGTTTACTCTCTACSGCTGACGGAAGAGTTGATGGACCGAGCTGCTCTCGTCACCAGCTAATCCTCCAGGATCAGCGATGTGCTGSGAAGAGTCCGCTCGCGCCCTCCTTTGCGTGGGAGACCTTTGCTGTCCGGCGCTGGCGGCGCTCGGCCCGTCCTCGGCTCCGCTTCCCYGTGGGCAGCGTCTGCATGGCGTGCTGGGGAACGGGGGGAGCTTTGGCGAAGGAGGTCCCGTCCTCCTGAATCCTGGGCACTAGCAGCATCATCAAGGGACAACAAAGCAGGGATACRCAAAAATGCAGCCCCTTCCCCACCTATAACTTATCAGCCCAGTGCGTATAAGCACACACAAATATCTGTATGTCCTTTTGATAGGAAGATATATTCTAGACAAAAAATTCACATATTTAGTTTAATGTACAGGGAAGACTACTAGCTTRTTGGTAATTTATTTTTCTGAACCTTATCTCTTTTTTGCCTTCCTCCTGTTATTTTTGGTGTCTTTATTTACTGTTCCATTCYACAAAACTTGCTATTGTGTTATTTCATCTCTCACCATCGATGAGTTGTTCTKCTGCTGCTTCATGAGATATATTAGGCTTGGTCACAATAATGGAAGTGYTGGCATATGAAATGTAAAATGAAGCAAAATAAAGACATCTAGTAACAGCAGATGTAACCTTTCTTATTTTTTCCTGCTCTTGCCAGATGATTACAATTTGGAAATAGATGCTGGGGTTTCATTTTAACTGACTTATCTTTGTTTTCCTACAAGTGGCAGATGACTCACTGAGGTTTAAAAAGAATCAACACAATTGTGGAGCATGTATTTTTTTGTTGTTTTGTTTGYTTTGTATTCTTCCTGAAGCAAATAAGTCAGTGGGAAACAAGAATCTCAAGATTAACTTTTTTTTCTGTAAACAAAATCATCCGCCTTGGACAATTTCGTTTATAATTTCACTACTTACTTCCCACTGAGATCCTCTGTTTTAATCTGCTTGTTTGCCGGTCCTGCTAAATATAAATAACTTATATAACCTTTGTGACTAGTCACATTACATATTCCATTCCGAAAAGGAAAACATGTAGTAGGAATAATTCCTGTTGTTTGCATTCTTTCCTTTCCTAGAACTTTCTTTTCTCATGTTTTTCCTACTAGTTGTGTGCAGTGAGGAGAGGAGCAAAGGCCCTCATGGTTCTGTGCAGCCCTTAACAAGCAGTACAAGAGCTGTGGCAGGAAACMTAGCGGAAGTGCTGCCTTTCCCAATTACCGAGGGAATAAGGCTGCAGCAGTTCAAAACGGGGCCGCTTTTCAAAACAGACCAAACTCCTACAAGAATTGTACATACCAGCAGCCCGCAAGTATTATTCCAACCACCGGCAGTTTCCTTAGTCTAATGACTGTCCTAGAAAGGAGGCATGTCTCCTCCGTAATGCAGATTTGCCTCTGTAACTCTTTGTGTAATGGTGCATACATCACAATGTTTGGAGCGATGTGATTCCCCATCCAYGAAGAAATGAGTGATAATGTTGGGCAATAGCTCTTAAGAAGATTCTGAAAAACAGCCCAGCGTCTGTTTTTTTTTAATGCCCAAATTAACAACTTACTCAGCTTCCCAATCAGCCAAGTTGAATGTGAATAGAAAACTGGCCTGTGAATATTGTAACCACTTCAAATAACTCCATAATCTCTCCTGCAGAAYTGCAGAACTGTTTGTTCTCCCTCGCTGTTCTTTCCTCTCTGAATCACCGCCTGAAGCCCTAGTACACGTGACGATTGCAGGTCTTGGTGCTAGAAAACAGCTCGGCAGAGAAAGCGGTGTCAGGTTCTGAACAGCAGTAATTGTCAAATGCTATCTCATTGTTGCTATATTTGCATTTTCTCTTCTGTAATACCCCAAGTTTTGAAAAGGGCGTAACAACACGTTCAGTTGTTTCAGTTGTTAATGTTTTGCTAGCTGTCCTAAGGAAAATCCTTAAGAAATGGACTCTTTCCATTCCACTTTGCACAGCCGCTAGTTGCAAAACGGCAGAACAAGTATGACCGTGATCCTTTTCATTAGCCCCCTTAAGTGCCATGCCTTGCAATGGGKTTTTCCGCCTGCCTGCCCTCCCGGTGTTCCCGATGTCACCCTGGGGACGGAGACATGCCGTGCTTGGGCAGAGCCATGCTCCCGGTGAGCCGGGATGGGTACGTGGCGATCRGCCGTGTTGTGTTTGTTCAGCAGAAGGTGTCCCGGCTGACTGTGCCCTGCTTTTTCCTCAGTGGGGGTGGCAATTTAAGGTTCTCTCTCCTCAGCCACTTGCCAACGGGTGCTGGAGGAGCAACGTGCCCTGCTGGGGCGGCAGCTCCTCTCCCGTGCGGTGGGAATGTGTGTGACACCGGCGGGGTTGCTGCTGTGGAGCAGGGCGCATCYTGGCTGTGCTCCCCTTGTCTTGGCCTCAACAGGGACCAAAACTTGAGTCTCTTCTAACATAGCTGCCCGCTTGCGGTAAGTCTGTAGGAAATGGGTTATCCTCCAAACTTGTCTGAAATTGGGTAGTAGTTGTTAGGATTTGGTGGGCAGGTTTTGAACATTAAAGGGAGAAATGGTCGGGTGATTGAAAGACGTGAGCTCTATTTGCAGCACTTGGTCAAATTTCTAGCAGGACCACAGGCAAAGCCCTCAGTCTGTGTACAGTTACCCATGTGGGTCAACATGTCATGAGATTTATGTTCTAAATATACACGCAGCCCTATGTTGGAAGAACCGACGGCAGTAGCTGCAGAGGCCGTGCCGTGTCTCGCGGCGCTCGCCCTGCTGCCGCGCAGGCGCCGGAGCCGCCGCGCCGCCCGGGGCTCCCGCCGCCCGACGGAGGCCAAGTGGGTGAGAGGTCGTCGGCTCCGCGCAAACACGCTCGCCGTGGGCCCGGCCGAGCAAAGTGCACTGAGGGAAAGGTCAGGCCGCTGCTCCGGCACCCGCCGCCAAAGCTGCAGGAGYTGGATCGATGTACGGCCGCTGTTCCGGCCTCCGATCCGCTCGGGGCCGTAAACACCCCTCAGCCTGTACCTGCCAACTGAGCCGTCCTAAGCAGCAGGCGCCTTTTATTCCCTCCCTGATTCCCTGCCTTTGTTATTCAGATATTCTGATGTTTTCTGCTTTAAAAGCACAACTCAGTTAGGGCAAAGCATAGCAGATTACTGGTTTTAAAATAYTGCTGTTCCAAAAAACTAGCTGGACTTGCATGAGATAAACGCCAGGTGTTTCAAACTGAGACAGCAGAAAGAGAGGGGAAGCTATTTGGAGTATAACTCTACYCTGCAGGAAGAAAGCTAGGGCTCAAACTGTGAAAAAATATGCCTCCCTCGAAGTCTGTTTGATGAAAAGGCTCCCACTAGAGCGTGCTGAATTCAGGAGGCTGTTCCTATGCCGGAGGACAGCAATCTTCGGCTAAGAACACCATTGCAGGGCAAATAGAGCTGAGCTGTCAGGGTGGGCWGGAGCTGTCTGAAGTGCAGAGATAGACAGAAACGGTCCCTCGCCAGCGCCCTGGTGTCGTGGGAGAGTGTGAGCTGTCCCGGGGAGCTGCTGCAGCAAGAGGCCGGGGCAGAGAAAGGGGCCATCACAGAGCCYGTGTGCCCAGCAGCTGCCCGCTCCCTAACATCCCTGCTTTGAGGAGTGCTCCTAGGAAAAGGAGGGCAGTGAAAGGAGAAAAATCATGAAAAAAGGGGATGTTATCAGGAGAATAGGTGATTTAAGGCCCAAATATGTTTCARCAGAAGTGGAAAGTGGTTATATTTTCTTACAGGATCTTGGGAAGGGAGTTGGTAAAAGGATGAGTCAGTTTAGAAGTTTTGGGTTAGAAATCTAAGAAACACAGCACTCTGGGAAGGAAGATCTGTAACATGAGTCTAACCCTTACTCTAGTCATGGGCTGGGAATTGGTGTGCACGGTGCTTTCCCTTTTCCGTTGAACCACCAAGGGTGAAGATGAGTTTCYTTTGCTGATTCTTTCATATGTCACCTGCCTTGGATGCTGTTGACTACAGTTAGAGGCTCGGCAAAGTGGATATGATGGCTTGAATGTCTACATTATTTCTGCTCAGAATGATAGCAACGAATCRTTATGCCAGGTTATTTTCTCCRAGGCTGGTCTTGGAAAGCATTTTGYCTGCCCTCTTGTTCTTCTACAGGATTTCTTTCCTCAAATGCAAGAGCATGTATTTTCTTCCCATGTCTGACCTAGGAACTTGAATAGGAGCCTTCATCTARGATATTTATTGTGATACAAGGTGAGAGGTGTCTCCTAGCAGGAAACTTGCTATGGTGCTGTCTRCCCCATTTGAAAAGACCTGCAGCGTGTACAGTGTTACAGGAGTGCTGGTCACTCCAGGGGCTCTCATGGCCCAAGGGGGCTTGATTCTGGTTTGCAGCGTTGCRGCTGCTGTTGCTGAGCTCTGAACTCACGGGTGTTCTTATGGGTAAATCATCAACCAAAGTGTTGCTAAAGCACTGATAAAGGCRTACACCAGGGAAACGTTCCATTAATTGTGGAACTGTTTTAATCTTGTATGTTTAATCTAATACCAGTCTCTACTTCAGGAGAATATATATAGTCAAAATATATTTTCTCCATTTTCTTTTTTATTTTTTTATTAGATTTCCTTTAATATTCCTTATCCACATCAGCATTTTCAGATTTTTTTTTTTCCCATTTTTCACTCACATATCTAGTAGAAAAGTAGAATASTCAGAGCTCTGCTGATACTTGGTTTACAGGATTTCAGTCCGCCTAAAGTGGCAAGAATATCACACAGTTTAGTTTATATTTTGTTCATTTCTCTGACATTAGTATTTTAAATGCATTGTAGTGCTTAYAGACATACAAACATATGTCTTTAGTTTCTGTATAAGAAAAAGCCCTAGACATGCAAAAGTGTTGAATGAAGGAAATTGTTTTGTTTTGTTTTGTTTTAAACTAATGTATTTACCTGTTCCAGAAAAGCTCCAAAGGTGTGCAAATTCTTGATTCTCTACTACCTTAGTACAAGTAATAGATAATATGCAGACATTGGTTGGACAAAACCTTCTTTGAAAAAATATATTTTAACATGCTAACACTAGAATACAGTCTTCAAAATAGAGATTGAAAATTGTCTTAATTTCCTTTGAGAYCTATTGAATTGCAGGTTAAAATGGACACAAATTTGGTTTTAGCAATAAAACTTTTCACAGCTAAAAGTGGATTCATTTGCAATGTATAAATTCTCCATTTATATCTGATAAGAAACATTATGATTTTTTTCCTGTGACGCAACTACTGTAGAGAAGTATAAATTTTAAAGTCTTACATTTTGTGACAAGCAATTATTAATAAATATTTAAGCAGRTTTGAATATTTGGAGAGTTCCTCATCTCCAGAAGGGAAGTGAACAACAAGGATATCTGTATTTATTTCTACAGATATGTTGGTCTGCCTTAAAATAGAGCAGGGATTTGCTCTCTGCACCTTATGTTTGAAAAATCTCAAAAGGTAGTCGGCTGCATTTTGAAATTTCTGTAATTTTGTGTARCTCAGTTTTGGCTGCCTAATACAGRTCAAGAGACTTTGCAGTTCCTAGAGATATGAGTCCRATTTGTGCATGCTCGTCACCATGGAAAATTAAGTGCTAGGTCTGATCAACATTTAGAATTTAATAGTAATTTTGAAAATATGCTATAAATGTCTTACTAGAGGTCACTTGAGATGAATTATGGCATGCTGACCCCCTTAGCCCTCTCTTTCAAATGCAAAGGGTGCGTGTGCCATGTTTAACCATTCTCGGAGAACTCTATCTAAAATTGTACATCTGAAGCATTCAGATAATTCTAGCCCTTTATAGGTAGTTCGTATTTCAAATCTTGTGCCAAATGCTTGAAGTCCTTGGAGTAGACAAGAACCAGAGGGAACATATAAAATTATATAGGAAAGGCACCAATTCACTCTTGCTGAGCAATAATTTGGTTTGGTTTAGTAACCTGTGAAGTGGTTCACTGAAATGATGAACTTTAAGGAAACTATAAAGAGTGTGATTATTGATATCTGCTGTAGGTGACCTTTATGTGCTGAAAAGATCATGAGGTAGTCAAGACACAAAAATTACAACCTCCTTTTCTTCTTCTGTTTAATGGTCTGAAATTGAAAAATTGGATCTATTGAACCCCAGTTAAAAGTTAGGACCGCCAAATAAAAYAAGGTTACCACCTGCAACTTACAGTTTCACAAATATGTTATTTTTATACCTCAGAGACTAAATGGTCTTACACGAGGGAGTCATGGCTCACTACTCTTATCTGAACGTAAGTCACCTCTCATTTTTTCCATCTATTCACCACCTCTTCCATTAACTTGCCCCTTAATTGTGGGAAAAAAAGCATATTGCATCATTTTAAAGGAATAGGTAAAGACCTAGGTAACATAGATCATCTAACATTTTTATTCCTGATTCTTTTTTTCAGTGTCTTGGTAAGAACTGCGTGCCTTGCTATTTTTTCTGCTTCTGAATATTTTTATGGGTGCGCTTTAGTGTTTGTATCAACCTAGACTAAACTCTTGTCAGTTTTGTGAAATTTATGCTTGTAYTGATCAGCTTGCAGGACACGGTCGGTGCTCCAGCGTCACAGTTCCCAGCATTACATCAATATACAGCAGGCCACATATCAAATACGCAAGTGACCTTATGTCTCTCCTTGGGAGCTTCTCCCTCAAGACTCCGGAGTCAACGTGCTGATTGCCACAGCAGTCTGAGGCTGACATTTTAAGTGCCACTCGTCACTCGATTAGGGACCAAAAGAGTCGTAGCTACTGGGTATGTCCCATGTCATGGGCATTGCCTGCGATGTCGTCTGCATGCCCTGGATACTGGAAATGCTGGTGGAGATCCAGGTCATAGCCAGAGAAGGTATTGCTTTTATTTATGTAAATAGCCCCCTGCAATTCCCATGTAATCATGTCAGTTGGATTATTTTTTCCAGAAATCTTATTCTGCCCTATGCAATCCTATGCTAAGCTACCCTATTCTATGCTATGCTATCCTATCTTTTATTCTACTATTACCTTTATAATAAACAGATGTTTTCCAGAAGTGCAYTGAGCAACATGATGAGTATTTGAAATATATGATCACCGTCTTCTTTGAATTTTTTTTTCCATCGGGAAAGCTATTTGTTTTTACATTGTTGAAAATGAATGTTATGTCATGTTTACAGTTCACAGTATGGCCGAAAGAATATGTTTTCCACTTGTAATAAAAGTGTGGGGAATGTGCAACAGATCCTCATTGCTGTAGGTATTTGCTACGTTGCGTTGGCTTGGCCTCAGAGAAAGGTTTTATCTGCTTCTAGGAGAGACCTATTCTATCCAATGACTAGGAGACTGAGATATCATCAGCATTTCAAGTGATATTTTACATGTCTGGGGATCTGACAACTGAGTGTCTGAAAACAGGATAAGGAGATGATCTTCATTTGGATCAACAATCTATATGTTATACTAATCTTAAAATGCAGCAGGTGCTTAGCAAAGGAAGAATGGTATAGCTGGAGAACATAAGAGCATGATAGCACAGAACGTGAGAGAAGCCACCTTATATGAGCATCTAGTTGTATAAAACAATTGCTTAGCTTGGGTTAATGTTGAGAAAAGTAAGTGTTTTAGCATAACCTAAGAGGAGGCATGGTATTGTTAAAGCCAATATTCCATGCTCTATTTTGGAACAAATATTGATGTTAAAATTAGGTTAGATTTACAGTTAGGGAAAGGACGTACAATGGGGAAAAAAAAAAAAGAAAAAGAACCTTGATGCCCTTATCTTCTTTGTGATCTTCGTAGGTATGGGCAGGTCTGGTGTTGATAGTGCTCCTAGAGTACGTTTTGGCTTTTGGTGACCTTACTATCTTTACTTTGCGGACTGTTTCAGGTTTATATTTTGGAAACAAAAGAAACTGAAATGTTTCTGTACCTGTGCTTCCTAGATATTCTGGAGTTCAAGTAAGGGTTGTTTTCCACATAGGCCTATGGTTAATGATTGATTCAGCACAGATTTTAGTCACAGGGTACATTGAAGGCAATGACTTGAGTTCAGAGTGGGATTATATTCGACAGACATTAGGGCAAACAATGTCTAAGCCAAAGGGCTTCTGTCTCTGACTTCCACCTTCACAGAATTATCAGTAAAGTAACTTCTTTACAATGGCTTGAATAGGTCATGACTTGAAACAACATGAATCACTTGGRCTCTATTTCTCCTCCTTTTCTGAGTTCTACACATCTTAAAAAGTAGCATCAATGATGTCTCACGTTTTGAGACTTTTGAGGGTAGGACTGCCATCGTCATGCGGAGGTTGGATTTGGCTGTAGTCCTGAACCAATCTGACTGGYTTACAGGGAACTTGCAGGTCTGAAGAGTCAATCAACAGAGCGGACTGTTTCAGAGAAGGCTCTGATAATAGTCCACCAAGACACTKCTAGGAGGGTAACCTTCTGTGAAAGAACCATAATCACATAGCCCTGAAAGCCCCATAGCCCTTGTTGGGAAAGGATGGCAGGAGTTTTTGAAGAGGTATCACTTGCTCTCTGCAAATCATGCATCTTCCTCTGAAATACACCTCTCTCCCTGCTTCCATGCTCTTTTATGCATCTTTTCCTAGCCAGCCAGTCCATAAGCCAAATGTAACTGGTGAAGTGCAACCGGCTGTGTTGTGAGGAGCATCTCATAATGCTTCCAGTCACAAACTTACCACTGAAACCTGCCTGTGAAACCCATGTTGTGATCCCAGTGTGAAGTCTGGTTTTTCCTGGAAAGTACTGAGTCTTTCCTTAAACAACACTTTGCAATTCCAAGGTGGCAATGAAAGGTAGAACTTCGTTATCAAAGAAGGCTGGCTGATAATAAAGTAATATTACTACTGAAATTGTTCAGAGTATTAAATATAGTTTGCTCCTAATGCTATAGAAAAAGTTAGAGAAAATTTGTTTCCAAGCATTGTTCAGAAGTTCTGAATTTGAGTTTGGATTGGTCCTTCAGAGTTTATTATGTTGTATCTTTCAGGTCCAATGGACAAGACCTTTCAAATGAGTCCTAAAATTCAAAACCTTCTAGAAAGTTACAAGTATTTTTTAGATTTGTTAGATTGTTTTACTTTTGAGGGTTTTGCTAGAAGACATGTAATTTTAAAAAAAAAAAAGAGAAGTGGGTAGGTCAGGTTAGGAATACCTTGTTTTAAAATGCTTGTTAATGATTCTTATTTCACTGTACTACTCAAAGAATACTTGTTGAAAGGTGCAGAATATTCTAAGGTTTGGAACTGGAATAAAAATATTTGGAATAAAAATATCCTTGAAATGTTGCCTGCATGGAAAAAGCCGAGGGAAGCTGTTAAGCAACCTCCAGAATGAGGCAGTGCTGCCACCTGTGATCGTTCATTCCCCAGCAATTCCAGACCCTTTTTAAACCTTGGCTCAGAGAGATAATTTCCTATCACCAGCAGAGTAGTGTTACAGTGTAGGAAGTAGAAAAAGTAGTCCTACTACTAGGAAGGAAAAAAAAAATGTCTGTATGTAATCTATTTGTCCAGCTATCCATAAAAATAGAAAGGCTCAGTATCAGTCTGAAGTTTCCAAAAAGCACTGGTGACAGCCGGCCTGTTTGATCAAGTCTTTCACTAAGATTTACAGTCCTTTCTCAATATTTTTAACTTCTTTTCAAACTTTTTTTGTTTTATTGAGTACTTAGTAATGGTCATTATACTTTACCTCTATGAGAAAATCCAAACCGATCAATCCCAAACTGGCTAGCCCAACAAATCAATCACCAAAATGCTGTACTTATTATGAACTGCTTGAGGCTGAATCTTCTGCTGTGTCATATTCTTCAGATGGACTAGGAAACTCCATCTTTCTCATCTGGAAAACTTTTCTTTTGGCAGTTTCTCTGAAGGGAAGGTGACTATCTAGAAGTAATCTAACTTTGTAGAAGAGGTCAAATTGGAACTACCAAGGTAAAGAGTAGTTACCTGACAAGTTTTACAAAACAAACTGGTAGACATTGTTTGAACATCATACCATTCAATATAACAAGCAGCACCTACAAGAATAATGATAGAAACAAATCTATGAAGACTAASCTACAATGGGTTATCAACAACTCCTGGTTTGGCAGTATGGTGCATTCAGTTCAAGCTCTGGGCTGCAAAGACTATCTGTTCTGAGGACAGTGAGATCTTTGAGGACAGCAATTTGCAGTAGGTACCAAACTCACATAACTTCATTTCCTTGGCAAAATACTCGTGAGTCCTGACCACAGTCCTGCAAGGAACTTCAATGTGATTCTGCACTAACGATACAGTGTAGGTAGCACAATAAACAAGGTAGTGTATTATTATCTAGTTTCCAAGCAAACAGGCTGCAAGCCTTTGGACTAAATATGGATATAATAGGAGCCTGTATAATGCCTGTGTTACATCTGCTACATGACACAAGAAAACCAAAGCTGTTGTCTCAAGCAAATGGAAAATATTCAGTGTAAGAAAGGTATGGAAGAGGTATAAACAAACCTCATACAAAAAAAAAATTAGTCAAAAGCATGTCAATTAGAGGTGCTAATTCCTTAGAAATACCCTATATATAAAAGCTATGCAGCAAAACAATCGCATGGCATTCAGTTTTCCTTGGGAGAAAGTATTTATGTATCACTCTACCATCAAACATAATAAATGAAACATCTATTTACAATTCCATCTTCCTCTCSTCCTCCCTGTCTGAAAGTTTGAAGGTATTTTTCTTGTTGACAGTGTGTCACTATTCCCAAAATCTGTAACTGTTCTCCCAGCTGGAAAAGCAGAGGTTCCTTGTGCCTCTGGGTTCTTCTGTGTGTACACGTGACGGAGTATCCACATGCAGCATGAGCATTTGTGATGATGATTTGTGTTTGGGCATCTGAGCAGAGCTGTTAAGGGAAAACATGATACACACACACAAATAGATCATGTGGTTAGGATTCCGGACAAGTTCTTGTCACGTCTAATCTGGG
This sequence comes from Eudromia elegans, assembly GCA_003342815.1. Classification (NCBI taxonomy): domain Eukaryota; kingdom Metazoa; phylum Chordata; class Aves; order Tinamiformes; family Tinamidae; genus Eudromia; species Eudromia elegans. Next base: position 1,349,934 of record PTEX01000200.1, on the reverse strand, counting down.
ATTCTGCTCAGGCTATACTTATTTTCTGATTTAACACGGAGAAATTCTGTAACATTTAGTGGGAAAATGCTTCACATTTGAAAATTAACAAACTTCCATTACTTTTCTTTTCCATACCGTTCCAATTTCCATTTCAATATTTCTCTTCAGAGCTTATTCCATACATTCAAAATTCTATACATTCAAATTGCCAAAGCAGTGCCAGTTCACACTACCTGGAAATCTACCCTTCTGTTTAAATCAGTATCAGCCAAGAAATTAGCTGGATACTGGGGTAGCATTGCCACTAAATATTCATGTGGAATCTTAATGYAAAAGTGGAAGCAAGTGATTTTAGAAACAACAAAAGCATTTAAAACACCCAATTTTTCAAAGTGTAGCTCAAATAAATCTTTCATGAACAAATAATCTTTCTTTCTGAAAGCTGACTTGCAGAATTATGCTGAGCAACCAGACTCTATTGTATGCCCAACTTTTGGCATAGTGGAAGTGTTTAGTGAGGAAGCTTCTGCAAAAGATAAAAGGATTGCTTCTGTCAGCCAAGAAAACTAAGTTTCTGCTAAGCTTTCTTTAGTTAGAAGATACTTCTGAAGTGAGGAGAAACCTTGGTGAGCACCCCACAAGTAGGGCTGTTTATGTGGCTGTTAGGAGAAATGTACATGTAGCCATTCTTGATAAATACTACTGAGTATGTTATAAGTCAGAGGGAAGACTTGGAATCTGATGGGTAACTTCCTAAGTCAAAATAATTGTATTGMGATAAAAGAGCAGGAAATTTTTGTAAAATCAGTGTTCTCTTGTCAGAGATGTCTAGAGATTGAAATCTTTTGGAATAATCAGTAGACATAATTACAGTGAATGAGTTCTGGCTCATGTTCTATAGGGCGTCCCACGCTGGCAGATCTCTGTGGCTGTGTAATTTGTCACCGGCAGTTAATCCTGCCTGGGCTAGATGTGCCTGTGCGGAACAGGATGAGCTCAAGGATGTTTTTGCTGAGGTGCTGAAATATTGCCTTCTTACAATGCTGATCCTGGTTTGCCTCGTTTCATACTTAAGACTCTGATTTCTTGATTTTAGTCTTAATTGTTTTCAGTTTTTGTATGTGGTCATTTGAGTGTCTGTTTCTGCTCATGACAGAAACAGTTTTTTGAATCATAACTGCAGATTTCTGAGGAGCAGAAATGATATTTTAATGAAAAAAAAAAGTTGTTTCAGAAGTTGTCCCCCTGTCCCCTTTTTTTCCCTCCTCTTACATTCCTGCACTTTGTCATAGCACTGTTTTGACTAACAAGTATTCCTACAGCATGGAGAGGCTGTGATTACTTAGGATGGGATTTTTTTTGTACCTAACATAGGAAAAGATTCTTTTTCCTCAACATTTTGTCCAGTATTTGCCTTGGTCCTTGCCAGACAGCTCTTGTTTCTAATGGTGGTGGTGTTAGCTTATAATAAATCCTTAGCTACAAGACATATAATACTAAAATGTAGCAGAATGTGTTCATTTCCAAGTCACACTTCACASGAAAAGGAGTTAGCCCTCAGGTGACTTGGCAGTGGGAACCTGGAGAAGTTCTGTGGATCCTGCACATGTGACTGCTAAGCTCACTCAGGTAGTGGTAGCAGACTAAAGCACATTACACAACAGCTATAYAATGGCCAGATTTGGGACGTATCATCTGCAAAATAATAATGGTATTAAGTGGTTAATATATTAAAAGCCCTTTCATGCAAACCATCTTTTAAACTCCACAGTTATAGTAAAGCTTACATTGTTTTCCTGACTGGGGGGATATTCCGCTGCTGTGCGGGACGCAGCCTGATTTGCCCCTACTCTGCTTTGTAGTGCATCATCTCAAATAAGTCTTTTGTGGTCACATCACATAAACTCCAGTGTATTTGAGATGTTCTTTTCTGCTGTATTGACATTGAAATAGGTGGATCTTTTACGAAAAATATTTCAAATATACTTTTGAAAAATTATAAATCTGTGCAAAATCATTACAAACTTCTGGAAGAATAATGAAACTCTGGACAGGATACCTGCCTAAGATCTTTCTAATAGTTTTGATGCATCACATCAAAGAGACTGTTAAAACAGATCTCAATGCAGGTTCAAATATATAAAACTTCAATAGAAACAGACAAGAATACTTGGCATTAGTATATATATCATTRCATACTGCTCCTGCACTGTTCAGTTGTTTTGAGACTAACCACAGAGACCTGGGATATCTTCAAAAGAGGAATCAAACACTGAAGCCTTTGCAAAATCGTGCAGCAAAAAGGCTCAGGGACAGAGCTGTGACCGAGTTTGGGCAGGGAGCCGTCAGTGAGCAGTGAGAGTACAGGTGGACGCAAGGAAAATTATTACGCAGGGAAATAATGTACTGCAGCCTTACAAGAATGCTCGCTGTTACACTTGTCAAAACTTCCACTCTGTTTTTTTCTACTGTTGGAAAAGGATGTCCTTATGGACCTGAAGTATGACCTTCATACATGTCAAAACATATCTAATGTCATAAGCTGGAAGAAACAGCAACAGAATTCAGTGCTCAGTAGGTGATGGAAAAAGCACATCTGTGTTTTTCAGAAGTTTTCATATCTTAATTTCTTTCTTTTCTTTATCTCAGTTTGCTTTTTTTTTCTTTCCCCCTTGGCTCATTTTTACGAAAYGTCTCTTCCTTGATGCTTCTCTTCTCGTTTCTCTTAGTGACTCCCTTGCAACGGTTGCCTGAGTGGCAGGGCAGAGCGTACCAGCCGTTTGAACACCGGAGTTGTCAAGGAAGCGGCTTGCGGGAAGGGCCCTCTGCGGCGCGGCGCAGGGRTTCCCGGCTGCAGCGGGTCCCGAGCGCAGCCCCGCGGCCTGCAGCACTGCTGGCAGCCCCGCTGCCGCCGTTGAAGGCGCTTTAGTGGAGCGGGGCAGGACATTACGCGCCGCATCCCCGAAGCCTGGCTCGGCTTTAGCGGCAGCTCGAGGCCGCCGCCCCGCTGCGCTAGGAGAGGGAGTCGTGGCGGTGCCACCTCGTGGTAACGTGTGGCGGTACCCGGGATGTGCAGCGCGTGGGCGGCACTSCCGGCCCCGGGGTTCGTAACGAGAGCACGGCAGCGGAATCATCCTCATYGTCAAAACGGAGGAGGGCGGAATCTAATGAACCGGCAAGGAGGAATACGTGATTTAATAGGGATATCCAGGGGTCATTTTTCTTTTGTAGGTAGCAGCCCCCCTCTGTAGTAATAGAAGTGTAAATGTCAGTTAATGTCAGAGCCTTAAGGGAGGTTTTTATATGCAGGGAGAAGCCTGAATAAACAGGAGGACCAAGAGTACTGAATAACTGTGTTGTATCAAACTGTATCAAACTGTATCAAACACATTAAAAAAAAACCCAAAAAACAAAAAAACCACACAGCGTTTGAACAAAGGCAAAATAAGGAGTGGTGAAAGGAGAAAACAGTCTTGGTTTTATAGTAAATCATTTACAGTTGGTTTTCTTATCTCCTAAATTGTACTCAAAAAAAAAAAAAACCCCTCAGTGTTTAAGCATGAATTTAAATGGAAAAAAGTTAAGAAATGAAGAGTGATTTCTCCCGTCTCTCACTTACCTCTTACATGTGTTCTGCCCCGGACTATACCCATAGCCTGACGTGCACTGAGGATTCTGCCTGAAGAGTGTGAGGGCTAGTGATGCAAAGGTAGTGAAGCACTKTCTCCCATAAGAATTATCATAAGAGAAGGATACGTGCATACGAATTGAAGAACTATTCACATTTTGAATGCTCAGGGACAGTATCTGCGATTTGGAGGGTGGAAAGTGAAGGCATCAGCTGGCCGGCCAGCTGGTGGGTGCTGTGGATTGGCTCACTGTCCTGGACGATCCCAGGCACTTTATCTTGAACGTCCAACCGCTTTCCATCCCTTAACCATGATTGGCATGATTGATCCTGTTTTTTCTGAGGACGAGGACTGTGTGCTGTTCATGAAGAATCAAACCACTTGCAGTGGAGTGTTTCCATCAGGAATCTGTTTGGAAACTCATCACAAAACATGAGAGAGGCTGCAGTTTTGGGTAGCAACACAAGAAACCTAGCAAAGCTGGGAGTCTAATAGTGAGGCCCGTGGTGAAGGGCTCCCTCTTGCTGTGGGAGTGACCCTGCCAGATCCATCTTCCAGCACATGGGGGAGACAGGTCCCTAACTCAGCTTGTCTTGAAGCAGGGGGTCACCTGAAATTAATCCTGAAGAACAACAGTGCAAGAGCTTCTCCCTTGACAAAACACTTACTCAGGTTGTGATATTGCAAATCTATTTACTTGGAGTTGTTCTGAGCAGAAGAACTATTAATAAGAAGGATTTTGACACTGATTTCAGTGTGATCAGCATTGGYTCCTGCACACAGATACAGGCCCTGATCTTGCTGCTGCTTGGTGTGGCACTCTCATTCCCATGAAGTTCACTGAAATGTTTTGCACAGTCTCTGCTCACAGACTGTTTCACAGTCTACTGACAAGGCTTGGAACAAGGATAGAATATTTCTCCCAAATGAAGGAAGTGTCTACAAGTTGTGATATGTACTGTAAAATAACAGAACTGTCTTAGCAGACATTTACTGGAAGTGGTGTGTCCTGTTTATACATAAGCATCCTTCAGGTGAATAGGGAAAATACTATAGGAAAATACTATAGGAAAATACTAGGAAACCTTTATTAAAAAGTAGAACATTATCTGTCTGTCTTTAGGACAATCATAAAGAAGGTACCCATAGTATGAACCAGTGGAAAGCAGGATATCTTGTCACTCCACAAAACATGGTTTATATTAACTAGAGAGAGAGGTATACATGTTCTCTAGACATACCTTTTTCTTTTTTTTTTTCCCCTCTTTTGGTCACTGTCCTGGTGAAAACAAAGCAAGCTGAGACRTGCATAGATTAATCTTCCCAGCGTGGAAGGTGTCATGTAGATAATGGTGTATCTTGCACARACACAGATGGCTTTTTTATTTAGGGGATGGAGAAATGCAGTATAACTTTTAAAACCATCTATTCTGGTTAGTGCCTAAAAACACAACCCCCCCTCATCATAGTCATGTATTTATAGTGYAACATTAGCTGTGCCTTTCCAGATCTTTAAATGATCTGACATTTTTACCCGTATACCCATAATTCGGGGTTTCCTGGGTGTATAATAGCTGATCTGGGGGGCAAATACAGAAGCTTTGTAAACTTTTTACCCCTAAGCTGATATAATACTGCTAATGGTACTTCATCCTTGTCATCATTTCGCCTTTGTATAGTTGTGTTAACGGGACTTTCGTAAAAGCTGCTGCTTGTGAGTAGCACTTGAGAAGTCCTCCGTCTGAGCTGTACTGTAAAGCCTGATAATTAATCTTGAGAAACTAATTCCTGATAATGAGGTGCTGCTCCTGGGTACTTTCTCGGCGGCATTAACGGGACACGCCAGACCCGCCAGCTGCTCTGCTAGGAGGCCATGAGGGCAAGCGAGGCCCGGGCGGCGCGTGCAGCGTGCCGGCAGCTGGCAGGCGACTGTGTAGAGCAGGACGCTGCAGACAGCCCAGCAGCGCAGGCGCAGCGCGAGGAGAGGGGCCGCGCCGGCCCCTGACCCACGCGGCGTGGGAGGGACTGCCGAGACACGAACCAGAGGCACACGCGYGCTCCCGGGGCGCAGGGGGATCCCCCCTTTGGGTTATTGTGCCCGCCTCATCCCCTCCCCTGAGCTCCTGGCACTGTGCTGCCAATCATGGGCATGGCTGCTCTGCGTTGGGCTTGGTGGATGGTGCTGAATAGTCCTGCTGCAGGCAGGTTACGCCACGCACACAYGTGATCATGTCTTAGCTACTCCCAGGCAGGACTTCTGCCTCCTCCACAAAGGAGCAACCCTTTCCAGGAGGACAACAGAGTGATGTGGGGCCTCTGAGCTGACATTACTGCATCAAGAACGCCCTGCCCTCCTCCGTGCTGGGCATCAAGAACTGGCAGAGAGTTTGGGGATACCCATAGTCCCTACTCACATTCGCTATGCTGTGCTCACACTGTTCCAGGGGGAAGGTGGACCTGGGGGTTTCCTACAGCCTGCTCCAGTCTGCAGCTCCCTGTGTTAGAGAAAGGAGTCCAGGCCAGGCCTGGGATGTGATTGCATTGCAACARCTGGGGCTGGGAGGAACAAGCAGCTTCCCACTGTCACTTAGTATCCCAGCACTCTGCCGGGAATGACCCCTGTCCAGCTGGCGTGCAGATGGGAGGCCCCCCCACAAGGGAACCTCTGCAGTACATGGTCATAAGTCCAGAGGGAAAACAAGGGGCCATCTCCTAGGCCATGAATTTCAGGCAGATGCCTCYCTTTTCCTTGATGAAGACAGGAATAAGGCTTCTGTCCTCCTTCAGTCACTGGCTGATCATCATCTGGACTGTGCTGCACATGACAGCTTCATCTCAGGCTACCACTGCCCTTCTGTCTGCCCTGCTCGGAGAATGGTCATTCACAGGGCTGCTGTCCCTCAGGGTCACTGTCACCATGGGCTCTGCAGCTCCTGCCAGCCTCTCGCTCCCCTGCAGGTTCAGGGATGGGTGGGATGGGTTCCCCTTCCACAATCCTAGGGGAAAAGGGGAGATGTACGAGACCAGCAGCCCGTTTCAGATTCTTCTTTCTCAGCATTGCTGTTCTTGAGCTCTTGCCTGTGTCTTGCAGAGCTGCTCCTYCTGTTGCTGTCCAGTCCTAAAGTTCATCCAAGGCCTTAACTTTCCCTAATCCCTTTACACCAACACCAGCTTTATACAATACGAGTTCCTAAACAAGCCTGCTGCCTCCACTCACCTCTGCTAGCCTCTGGGCCAAACTGCAGGACACAGGAGCTTTTATCACCAGCAAACTGCCCGCAGTCTTGTCACAGGTGCCTCATTCCAGAGATGCACACTAGAGCTGTCGGGGTTTCTCTGGTGCGGGCGCAGTTTTGGAGATGTGCTCTGTGTACGAGTCACCTACCCCCACGCGTGGGCTCAGGTGACGTGTGTGTTGCAGGTACATGAGAGTGACATGGCAGACATCTCTCAAAGCAGAAATGTCTGATCAGAGTGGCCTCCGGAGCACAGACATCTCTGTGCAGGAGATGGTCGCGTTTATACCATTGTGCAGAAGCTGTCAAGATGAGTCATTGTCAAGGACGACAATGCCTGCGACCTGCGACGGCGCTGGATGCCCACCTCCTTYCAGTCCCCAGTCCCCATTCAGTCCCCTGTGAATGGTCACATTCAGTGTCCTGTGAGCCGAGGGATCCCAGATCGCCTTGCCTTTATGCCTCTGACAGGCAGCTCTCTCCTCAGGCCTCGAGGTGAGGACTACACGGAGGCAGCTCCCTAGTTCTGTACTGAAATTTGTAAGTAGTTGATCTGATTTTCCAAAGCCCTGTGTGTGCCATAGCCATTTATCAGCTCAATTTCGATTTGCATTGCCTTGGTGGAGCAGTGTGTGCTGCCCTATTTTTTTTCCTTAGGCTGCCTTACTAAAATGGTTATTGTATACGTAAGCTCATTTGCATCAATAGTAATTTTCCCCAACTCATCTACTATTTATTTTTAGATTTAAATGAGAAAAAAAAATATACCCATCTASAAATCTAGACACTGACAGCTATTTGGGGTCAGAAGCAATGCAGAAATAATCATGCTAACCCACAGCAACACTAAATTTCCTTAGCCAAACAGCAATTCAAAGCAGTGAAGCAAGCCCCACCCCAGAACTGTTTTATCGTCTATTCCCTTTTAAGAAGATTAAGCTGTTACATTTCTTTGTTATTGCTTTCATCTTCCCTCTGTGACTGTCATCCAGGCCCCCAGGCAGGCATAGCTGCTTATCCTCAGCTGGAGACCTTAAGTCAGGGAAAACAAAAGAGAGCAAAAATCACAGACCTACTTGTCAACAAGCTATGGATACGCATAAAAAGGCCATGGGGAAAGAATGTAACTCAGGGTTAGATGTCTCATGCCRCACGTAAGTGATTTGCTAAGACTATATATCACAATCTCAACTGTGAGGACAGTGTATAAGTACTTTGTTGTGCAGTAACAGGCTGGTAGACAGTTTTAATGAGATCCAGATCACTACTGGTTTTGGCACCTGTTATTGTTGCCTCTGTAAAYGTGACATAAAAGTCACAGTTTCCTMTTAGTTTACACCAATTAGGCCATCCAGTTCAYRGCTAAGGCATAGTGGGGAGGCCAGCAAGGGCTTTCTGGCCAGAACTAAGTATGAATAATGTGTCCCTTAAAAGAGACATCCTAGAGAACACTGTTTCTTTCTGGATGCTCCCTCCCTTATGAAATTCTACTTCTCTCAATCCTATGAATAGTTTCCCATGCATTTCAAATTGTTTAAAATAGCATTTAGAAGCTTTAATACATATTAATACTTCTTTAATGGAACAACTTATATGTACAGTCTTATACGTACTGTTTAACTGATATTGCTAAGCTTCCAATTAATAYTTACTAGGTCTCTTGAATTTTATGTAGGATTATAGCATCCTTTKATGTTTGTATAAATGCAAACTCTTGTTTTGAACCAAATACGAAGGACTGGATTGCAAACCAATTGTGAACTGGGGAAATGAAGCAGTGTTTTGCAAAAGAAACCAATTATTCTAGAGCTATGAGTGCTCCCAGTGCTCCTCAAATTCAGTCAAGCAGCAGATGCCGGTCCATTTTTTTTTCAAGAGACTTCTTCAGTGAGCGCCTGTCACCTGAAGCATTAATTCACCTTCACAAGGTCAGGGAAGCCTGTTTCTCTCCCAAGCCCTAACCTACAGCTTTCCTCTTGCTCTTGGCTAGCAATCCAGAGCACAAGCAGTAGCAATGCAGAATAAAACTCTTCCAGTCTGAAGTCCCGRCGGGCTGTTGAGCCCACACGACAATTCCCAGGTTGTTCGGGAAGTGTCTCCTTTGAACCTCCCAGGCCCTTTCCAAAGCACCTTCCTTTTTTAAACCCTTCCCAGTAYGAAGTATCCAGGGAACCATTTCAGATGAACTGAAGCAGTTGTACGACGTGGCAGGCCCTTGCTATTTGCAAAGGCAGGAAGGTTTCCAGAGGCTCTGCTTCCTTGCATGCCATTTGCATGCCTCGGATACAAGTGCAAAACCAGAAGCCCGGGTARTGCTGTGTTTTAACAGGCAGAATATCAAACACGAAGCCATGGCTGTGATTTCCATTTGAGACGTGCAGCACAGTTGTGTTTTAGGAGAGCACAAAAGAGAAAATCTAGGAGCATTATGGTTATCTTTTATGAAAAGACTAGGATTCATTAGGATAATTCTACCTTGAAAACTGGCTTTAATCATATTAAGTCATATCACTTAGTTGCCCTGTTAAAATTGATTTGGAGAAATGTAGATGTAACTTCCATCTAATTACTGTTTATTTGGTACTTTTCCTTAACATTTATACAACAGCTCACCAAGCTCTTTGCATGACAGCTTACACATTAATCTACCAAATACTGTATGGGTAGACAGACTGAAGAATTTATAGTCTCATCTAAATAGCAAATTCACAGTGCACAGCAGTCRCAATGTCTGGTTTACACTCTGAGTTCAGCTGGCTGTTTCACTTCTTAAAAGCAAGATGGGAAGATGGGTGCGCTGCTSTTCTGCTTTCCTCGGATCCACGCTGGGGTTCCTCTTTGAGGTATCAGCCCTCAGACTGTCCTGCTCYTCGCCCTGACCCCTCCACAGGCTGGAGAGGCTGCGAAAGCTCGCCAGGTAAAGCGAGCCTCTCCAAGGAGACTGTTCCCAGGCAGCCTGGCTCTGTGAGCAGCAGGGCTGGAGCTGAGGCCTTCTGGAGAAAGAAAGAAAAAAAAAGAAAAAAACGAAAAAGAAAAAAACACTGTATCCRAGTGGTTCCGTCAAATACTGCTCTTTCCATTCAAGCCTGAACATGTTTTCCACTCTTGCAAGTGCCAGCATGCTGAGCGCCCTTCTTCATACCTGTTTTTCTGTCCCCTGAAGAGCAGTAAAAATAAAATACACTGTTATGGCCTTGCTACTCTTTCYTCAGACACTCCAAGTGCAGCATTGCTTTTCACTCTGTGGGCCACAGCAATCAGACTGATTCACAAATCCTAAAACCAGTGCCTCTAGTCTAAGTCCCTCTGTTACCTACCCCTGCTCCCATACAGCTCTGTTGAAACTGTTATTTCCCCAGCTTTGTATTTGGTGAGGATGTGGTGGGAAACTGCAGAACGAAGCAAGAAGAGAGGATCAGTAAAGAGTCTTTCAGCAAAATCACTGATTSTAAAGCACATAGTGGCAGTGTCTGTGAAGAATAGCTGCAGTGTGCAACAATGTGGACCTCAGACACCTGCCTCCCTTTGCCTTCTACTTGTGCACTGCATCTTGTATTCTTGCCATTCCTCTGCGACGAAGAGCTTGCCCTTTCAAAGATGGATAAGTGCTTTTTTGAGCTTTGGCCGTGTTTTTGTGGAAGCACCTTGGAAGTGGCAATCTATCAAGTGCAAATCTTGAGCAAGACACATGAATTATTGGTGACTGTGTGACACACACATTTAAATTCTTCATTTACACACTTGTACCTACCAGGGATATTTCAGCTTGCAGAAATTTCAACCAGCTGAAACCGAGAACTTCAGCTAACTGTCTCTAGGAGACAGTACGAAAAGCTCTCTAATACCTTCTACTTAGACAATTTTATTATGACCAAGTAATCACACACGATTTTATTCTGAGAATAACTAAATCATCTATGAAGAAAAATTTCTAAAGCTGTGTGTTACAGTGCCCTGTAGTGACATTACTGCCATAACAATAAACCTGACTTCAGAAGTGATATTCTGCATTGATTTCCTAAAGCTTGCTTTGATTTATTTTCGTTTGCCCTTTGATCCGCTGTTTAATGCGTTGCCTCTGCGTCGCTGGAGGGCATTTTGTGACATCTTCCGTGATTCGCGGAGCCCAGGTGAGGTCTGTCGTTTAAAGTGTCTAAAAGGTAGTGCCATTTCCATTAGGCCTTAGAAATATCTGCTTTGAAATTTATTTTTTAATCTTCCAGGAGGGTTTGCCTACCTCTCATRTTGCCCTTTGGGAGGCAGGAGTTGCTGTTGCCTAAGGCAGGGAAATGCAACACGCTCAGAATTATTTGTCTCGTGTTGCCTCATAAGTGGTTAGGGGTTTGTCAGRGCGACTTATGCCAATCTTCATTAATGGCTTGTTTGGGAAAAACTCTCTATAAGTAACTTTAAAAAAGGAGCTATGTTAAGCTGCTTTCCCTTGGACTTCTTCAAAGGTGACTGAACATGTTCTGTGCTTCTTAACATCCACAGAAACGCAATTTGTTCACGTCTGTAAAATACAAAAGGGGAGACAGACRAATGCAGAATTTCTGACATTTTATGAACAGACTTTCCTTCACAGGATCCCAAAGCAGTTCTGGGCCCCCCGGCYCCCCGGATCTCCGGTTTCTCCCCAGGTGATAGCGTGTAAAGCCRACCCTGCGGGAGAGCAGGCGGCTTGGCACACGCGCGGCATCGCTCCCGGGTTGGCCCCTGGGTCGTTTCACCCGGCAGTTTGAGACCAGATTCCCTTTCTGAACTCACAGAGTGAGAACTTTAGATTTCGAGTTTTGAAAATAGTCACATTTGCACTCAGCTAGTAATTAAACCAGAAAGATAATCATATAACACCTAACGGTAGGATATAGCCATTTGGTTGCTATCATAGATTTTGTAAAACACAAAATTGGTACAAATCCTAGTGCGTACTAAAATGACTGGATGTTTTTCATGAAATGCTATTCAGAAGATATTATTCATCAGAATTAATTTTGTGGAAGTGAAAATGTTCTTGAAAACACAGATTTTGATCCAGGCCTTGCAAGATGAGCAGTAACAYGGTGTTTCCTCAGCACAAGAATTCCACAAAAATGGCCAGAGCTGATGCTGTGGGAGACTAGACTGCGAGTGAAGGAAAAGAGAAGGGAGCATTGCTTGCAGGGGAAATGCTGCTCCTTCAGAGCAATCTTTAATTGAAGTAGCTGGTGGTGTGTGTGTGTTCCCAAAGCTTTCCCTTCCCTTCCCTTCCCTTCCCTTCCCTTCC